>RAQS01000007.1:0-117625 GCA_003698115.1 Aspergillus sp. HF37
TTTTTTTTTTTTTCTTTTTCTTTTTTGTCTTTCTGTTCTCTGGATAAAGGACGAAAAGTACATGTCTCATCAAATCCGAATAAAAGCCTCGTCGTAGCGGAACCCATCAATCCTCACCTCATACCCCCCCGTGACCCCAACCTTGCTCTCGTGGGACTTGAATCCGATCAGCGGCCTTACGATAGGCACCACCGACCCATCATCGAGCTGTTTCTTCCTCACAACCGCCGTGTACGGGTCCAGCAATCCGGCCACCAGACCGAACAGCACGAGGGTTGCGGGATGCGAAGGCGCCAGCGTAAACCACAGGACTAGGAACAGAATGGTCAGGAGGAAGGCGATGGAAAAGGCCCATCGGAGTGAGTACGGGCGTCGGTAGTATGTTTGCGCTATGGGCACTGGGGAATGCGAATGAGAAGGCGAATGAGAAATGGACTCGATTGTTGCGCAAGCAAGCGTGGTAAGAGGTTGTCGAACTGTCCTGTCCTGGATGATGATAGAGAATTAAGCACTCGGCTATATTGCCTTTTTCCCGCATCGGGAGAACCCGCCCTGGCCGATCATTTGTGGTGGTGAGACAGTCATGACAGCCGGCTGCATACTATCGTACATGCGAAGCCAATAACACGCTACATTGGACCTCTGGAGTAGAAACTACTGTACTGATCGACGGAGGATTGCGTAAAATGGTCACGTTTCAACGAGCCCGCGGAGTTCGCTGTCAACATATACAGAATACAAAGCATTCGTAGCATATCCGTTCATATACACAGCGACATCACGACTTACTGACCCAATTCTGATGCTATACGTTGGAATAGACCACCACCATGGCGCATTTTGAACAAGGCTACCTAGGAAAAGAGAGACTTCGGAGAATGGTGCTAACTACCCTGTATGCTAAATGAGACAGACGCCTTAGACACTTACAGGGTCCGTTATTAGTGTACTCCGTAGATGCAACCTTCCTTTGGCACTCGTGGGCTGACCTTGACTGGTGGCCAGAATTGCTGAGTTAGTTATGTTGTTAGAAGGATAGCCAAGGAACATTGACAGAGGCATGGATAAGAAGAGGCTTTTGCATTAGAGTACAGTGGTGCTACTCTGGTGTAGTTATGTTGCGCCGGTGGCTGTGAGCCTGAGGCATCAGCACCTGCTTAGTTCGGCAATCCCGTGTTTTCGGTCTTCCTGTCTCGTGGATAGCTTCAGCTTCAGAATCATACACCTCTCTGTTCCAGATTCCTTTGCTATCTATCGATTGCTTCCCCTCTCGACACTGACCTGTTCGGGCGCCTGTCCGTCAGAGTACAGGTTTATTACCCCGGGGCGGCAGCCAGCGACTATTGACCGTACACAAACCTGGGTGTTGTACGTTTTTTAATAGATTTTTGGCTTTCGACCATTGTATCCCGTGTTGCTGTTCGTGCCGGAATTTCAAATCAGCCACCGACAGAAAGGCAGACGAACCGGATCTGCAGAGCTGAACGGTGGAGTTGACAGCAAGCCACCCATGGTTATTGGCGCCTGTCAGGTGGAGAGACCAGACACTATCGAATCGATCGTCCAGCAAGATCTGGCCCCAAATGCTGCAGACGAAGACAGCCGGCCACTCACACGCCGCGAATTGGATACCAGACCTTCGATCTGCGCGATATGACCAGGTCATGTTGCACCGCTGCATGACGGCGTGGCTGGGATAGCTGAGCTCTGTCTGTACTTAAGGCGCCCCCCTTGCTCTTTATCCATCCATCCATCCCTTGGGCTACTACTACTCAACATGACACCAATCCCCCAGCCTCCCGCCGTCCCTCTCGTGGGAAACGTCTTCAATGTTGATCCCGACAACACCTGGGGATCCCTGAACGCCCTGGCTAAGAAATATGGTGCGTTAAGTAGCTGTTGCAAAACAAGACCTGTTGCTGATTCCGCAGGCCCGATATTCAAGATCAGCGTTCTCGGCCACCAGATCGTCTTCGTCGGAAACGCCGCCCTGACCGCCGAAATCTGCGACGAGAAGCGCTTCCGGAAATGCGTGACCGGCCCAATCGTCGAGATCCGCCGCGCTGTGCATGACAGCCTGTTCACCGCATACGCGCACGAGGAGAGCTGGGGCATCGCGCACCGGATCATGACGCCGCAGATCACGCCGGATGCCGTGCAGCGCGTGTTCTCGGGCATGACGGAGACGATGGGCGACCTTGTGCAGAAGTGGACCTCGAAAACCGGGCAGCGCGTGGACCTGAGCAACGACCTGGACCGGCTGAACCACGCGGCCAACATGCTGTGTTTCTTCGACCAGCGGCTGCACTGCGTCGAGGGCCCGGAGCCGGCGCTGATCGGCGCGATGGCGAAGGCCACGTTCGAGGCGATGAAGCGCCCGGTGCGCCCGGCGTTCCTGAACTGGCTGCACCAGGACGCCTTCCACAAGAACATCCGCACGATGCGCGACTACGGGGCGCGGATCGTGGACCACCGCAAAGCTAACCCCTCGGGCAAGAAGGACATGCTGGATACGCTGATGTACGGCACGGACCCGGAGACCGGCAAGTCGCTGACCGACAGCCAGGTGCTGGACGAGATCATCAACATCTTTATCGGCAGCGCGACGGCGCCGAACCTGGTGTCCTTTGCGCTGTACTATCTCATGTTCAACCGGGACGAGATCGCGCGCGCGCGCGAGGAAATTGACGCCGTCGTCGGCGCCGGCGATGGATTCGAGCACCGCCATCTAGCCCAGCTGCCGTACTGCGAGGCGATTCTGCGCGAGGCGCTGCGGCTGTCCGCGACGGCACCCGGGTTCAACATCGAGCCGGTGCCGGGGTCGTCGGACCCGGTGATGCTGGGCGGGGAATACGAGATTCCCAGCAAGCAGCCGATCATCGCGGTTTTGTCGTCTGTCAACCGCGACCCGGAGGTTTTCGACGAGCCCGAGGCGTTCCGGCCAGCGCGCATGGTGGGCGAGAAGTACGAGCAGCTGCCGGCGGCGGTCAAGAAGGGGTTTGGGAACGGCAAGCGGGCGTGTTTCGGGACGAACTATGCGTGGGAGTGGTCGTTCCTGACGCTGGTGGGCATCCTGAAGGACGTCGACTTTGAGCTGGCGGACAAGTCGTACGAGGTCGATCTGGGAGGGAAGAATTTCAACGGCGCATTTAGTGTGAAGCCGCTGAATTTCTTTGGGCTGGTTGGGCCGCGCAAGAGATGAGAGATATATGACTGATGACATTGTTTTTTTATGATTGATGTGTCTTGCTATTCTCCTATCCTATGCGATGCTAATTCCAGTCAATCCAACTCCGTAAGAACAATTCTACACCCCAACGGTGCCAGAATCCCTCCCTACAGTCAGTCAGTCAGTCAGCCAGCCAGACAGCCAGACAGCCACCCTCAACCAAGCAAGAACTTACCGGCGTCATCTTCCTCTGATACCCCGGACCAACCTCCCACTTCACCCTCCTCACCAACTCAAACAGAAAAACCTTCATCTGGAGGAGCACAAAGCCCTGCCCGAGACATTTCCTCGAGTGCGCATTGAACGGGATATACGCACCACGGACAGTCTCGCGCCTGAACCTCGCCTGCATCTCGCCGGTCGTCTTTCCCCATCGCTCAGGACGGAAGAGCGCCGCGTCGTCGCCCCAGACCCGCGGGTTGGTGTGCACGCCGAACGCATTCCAGCCGACAAACGTGCCTGCGGGGATCGGGATCTCGCCGCCCAGGACCGCCGGCTTGAGGGTTACGCGGTTGATCAGCTGCGCGACGGGCGGGTACAGGCGGAGGAGCTCGTAGACGACGGAGGTGAGGAGGGGGGGTTTGTGCAGGGTTTCTGCTGGGGGGGAGGGTGTATCCAGGGCTGAGAGTTCGGCGCGGAGGCGGGTTTGGATATCCTGCATAACAGAATCAGCATATACTTAAAAGCCAGACAGATATGGGTAAGGGAGGTGACTTTGTTCATGCCAAGCTCCCAAAACGTCGAGTTGATCAGCTGCTGCGCGTTCTCGTGCGCCGTCAGGAAGGTGATCTTGAGATTATCGCGGAACTGCTTCTCGGAGATGCGGCCGGCGCGATGGGCCTTTTCGAGCATGTGCGAGACCATGTCGTTTGCGCTCCCTCCCTTCTCGCGCTGCGTGGTCAGCCGCTCTCTGACGGCGCTGACCAGCCTCGTCTCGAACTCGGACATGATCCTGAACGCCGTCTTGCGCGAGGCGAAGAGCCAGGGGAACTTGTCGAGGTCGGGGAAGTTGAAGTAGAGCGGTTTGAAGAGGGTCTGCTTGATGATGGACTGGAGGGCTTCGAGACGGACGGCGTTGTCGGGCTGTTCGAGGGCCTGCATGCTGTTAGTATGAGGGAGGCTATACCATCGTCCAGCGACTAACCCCGAAATCCAGATCCAGAAAGTTTTCCCCCATAACATCGACGGCGTACTTCTGCACCAGCGCATTTACCAGAATACCCTCTCGCCCAGCCGCCGTCTGCTTCTCGAGCAGGCGATCCACCAGCCTGCGCGACTTCTTCAGCAGCAGACCAGAATCAAAGCTCTTCTTCTGCATCCCGGGCTTCATGATCGCCGTGTATAGCCTCCAGTTGTCGCCGTGCGAGTTGATGATGTTGTCGCCGACCAGACTGGCAATCACCGACCACGGGATCTTTACCTGGCTCCCGGCTTTTGCGTACAGCTCCTCGTTGCGGAACATGTCGGTTAGGAGGTCGGGGCGGGTGACGAGGATGCTCCATTGGCCGGCGAACCAGAGCAGCACGGCGCCGTGGTTCTCGAGGGGCTTGCGCAGCCAGTGTTCGTAGATCTCGTCCTGGCCCATAGAGCTCCAGAGGCCCAGGATGGACACGTAGAAGGGGATGCGCGGGAGCCGGGGGAGGTTAAGGGGGACGTGGAGATACCACCAGAGGAGGGCAAGGAAGACGAGGAGGATTGCTGAGAAGGTTGCTAGGAGGGCCATCTTGCTTTACTGTCCTAGGAGTCCGTCGTGCTGCTGATATACAGCTATATCAACCAACGGCCAGTCAGACTGAGCCTGTCCAAGACAATGCCTGCACACCCTACAGTCAGCATGCAAGCCGCATCAGCAAGATAGTAAGCCTGGAGGATATACCTACCATGTCAGCGTCGTCTGTCCGACAGCGAGTCTCTTATAACAGCCCTAACCCCCAGCTCCCACCAATATCTCCAAACACCAACACAACACACCATGGCCGGACCCCTCCAGTTACACAAAGACCACCTCTCAGCCGACGAGCTGAACCTCCAGGACCCGTACGGTAGTCTGACCAAAGTGACTTCAAGACCAGACTAACTCCATCCGCAGTAACATCCAGCCTCCCACTCTCCGCCATCCACAACGTGATCCGGCGCAATCTTTCCGCCGGGGATTCCCGGGTTTGTGGCTGGTGGGATGATGGCTGCCGGGGGGGATACAGCTTCAAAGGTATGTGTTGATCTGTTACTACTGTTGCTATTATTATTATTTTTTTTTTTTGCGTTTGTTGACCGCTGTAGAGAGCTGCAGTATGCGCCGAGGTTTTAGGGCTAGCAGGTAGTATCCACAGCAGGAAACGATTCGCGGAGGTCAAAGTAACCTCAACATATTTATCTACCAGACACAAAAGCCCAATGCCACCCAAAGTAGGCATAGCAGTCTTCGTCTTCAATTCCATCGGCCGCCTAATCCTCGGCCAGAGAAAAGGAAGCCTCGGCGCTGGTATCTCTCCAAGCCACCCAGACAGCACTCAACCCTACCCAATATCCCAACCAACTAACCGATCCAGGAACCTGGGCGCTACCAGGCGGCCATCTCGAGCACGGCGAGAGCTTCGATTCGTGCGCGCGCCGAGAAGTCGCCGAAGAGACTGGGCTGGACGTGGCGGATGTGCGGTTCCTGACTGCGACGAACAGCGTCATGTCCGAGGGGAAGCACTATGTAACTATTTTCATGGGCGGGATGGCAGCTGGGGACGAGGTTGCCAGGGTGAGTATATAGACATAGTATTGGATTCTGGGATGCGCTGACAGTGCAGGTCATGGAGCCGGAGAAGTGCGCTGGGTGGGAGCTGGTGAGCTGGGAGAGTGTCCGGGGGGATGCTGAGGATGAGGGAGACGGGAGGAGGCTGTTTCAGCCAATGCTGGATCTGATGAGACAGCGAGCTGGGTTTGAGCCGTATGCTGCATACTTGGGTAGGCATATTTGAGCTGGATGCTACCTATATCTATATTCATCATGACCAACCATACTCTGCCTCTAATCACTAGCCTGATACCTCCGCCGATACTCCTCCAACCTCATCAAATCATCCCGATCCCCCTCTCCTTAACCAGCACGATCAGATCATCCAACGTAACAATACTCGCTGTGGGGACCCCGAACTCGCCACGAATCTGGCCCATCGCACTCATCCGCGGCGTTCCATCATCCATTCCGCCCTCCTTCTCCGCGGCCGACGGCATTTTCTCCAGCCGATCCAGCGCGACCGCAAACCCAACGACGCGCCCGCCCTCGGCCGCGACGAGGTTCAAGGTCTCGCGCATGGCGGTGCCGGCGGTGATGACATCGTCGATGACGAGGACGTTTTTGTCCTTGAGCGACGCGCCGACGATCGAGCCGCCCTCGCCGTGGTCTTTGGCTTCTTTGCGGTTGTACGAGTAGGACACGGGGCTCCAGGTGGCGGGGTCGAGTATGTGGAGTTGCAGGAGCGTTGTGCTGGCCAGGGGGATGCCTTTGTATGCGGGACTGGAAATATTCAGTTAGCTGTGTATCGTGAGTAGATGAGGAAGGGACGGAGGAGGGTACCCGAAGATCACATCAGGCCGCGGCACGGAGGGATTGGCTTTCAGAAAGTCCGTGATGGTGTGCGCGTACGCGGAGGAGATCGCAGAGACGAGAGCCGCGGAATGGAAGACGCCCGCGTTGAAGAAGTACGGCGAATCTGCTGGTATCAGCGGGGCCTGCAGTGGCTGCAACGTTGTGACGTACGCCGGCCGGATTTGAGGACATACGTCCCGAAAGTCAAGACATTGGCGGCGAGACAGGACTCGAGGAAGGCCGTCTTGTAGGCCGGGAGGGGAGTCTGGGCCATTGTCGGTGGGATGCGAGAATGAAGCCAAAGATCAGATCGAGTGGGAGATAAAATTGATAACGATAAGATGCTGAGTAATACTGATAAATTGATAAGGGCTATGGGAATCATGCATGGTATCTAGTCTCTAATTTTGAACAGCGTCCGGGTGCTTAGTCCCCTTGCCCTTCTGCTTCTTCTCCTTCTTCGGCTTCGCCGGTGGCGGCGGGTACGCCTTTTGTGTTATCTCCTGCCACTCCGGCGACGCTTCGAACGCAGCCCTGATCGGGCTCATGAGCTCAAGAAGCGCCTCCGTGACAGCGGGCTTCAAGAGTTGCGGTGACAGCTGGGTTTATTAGCATGAAATTCAATATCGAGCAGGGTACATACGATATCTTTCTTGTAGTCCTCCTGCATCTGCTCGATGCTGCTATAGACAAGCGGCTCCAGGCCGTCTCGCTCGCGACTGACTCGGAACTCTGGCTCCCCGGACCCGGATTTCAACGCTGAAGCCGGGAGGAGAACGTGGTGTGCGAACGCCAGAACGCCGTTGTTATCGGTCTCTTGCGGTGCAGCCACGGCTTTGCGGATCTTCTTCTTGACGCTGTCCGCCGTCTCGAGGAGATCGATCTTGCTGTCTGTGCGGCGTTAGTCGGTCCTAAGCCGCAAGAGTACGACATACCCTCTTCGCTAGAGCTCATTTTCCCTCCAGTCAAACCGGGCACCATTGTATTAAGACAATGGGAGCGCTGATAGCGTAAGCAAGCATTCACAAGACGGGGGACATGATCCTACCTTCCTATAGCCAAGTCTGGGATGCCACTCGGTGGACGCAGCAAAGAGCTTCCTCTGATCAATCCCTATTCCAGTCAGCACATAGACATCCACCAAAACCAAAACGAAAACCAACCTCCAAACTGCACATCCGCATCCAGATAGTGCTCGTCCAGAACCTGCAGAACGGGATACAGCAGTCCACTCAGCGGGCTCGCATCGGACTGCTTGACAATCTCGGCCCCGGCTTTCTTCGCATCATGCTCGCTCACCAGCGACGCCAGGCGGTACACATCCATGACATACTCGGGGCTCTTCTGGTAGGAGCTGCCGAGGACGAAGCGCAGTTTCTCGGTGGACACGCCGACGGCGCGCAGCATGGCGGTGATGGTGTACTCGTAGTATCTGGCGCGGTGCTCGACCAGCTCTATCGGGGCCTTGAGGTTGTCGAGGAAGCCATGAATGTCGGCGATGAGGATGGTCACGTCGCAGCCGGCTGCGAGGAACTGGGCGATTTTGACGGCGGGGACTGCGCGGCAACGTTAGCTGTGATATAACCAGAGCGTCGTGGGAGCAATCGCGTACCAAAGTAGCCGCAGTGAGGTTTTCCTGTTGGACTTGTTCCTTGAGTCACATTAGCATGGCTGCGCCTAACGGGCAGAGGAGTATAATACCCCAGTAGATCCTCGGATTCCGCCCCTCTGCCAGGATCCCCTCGATCAATTCGGGGTTGAGAATCTCCTGCAAGTTGTGCCGGATCAGCGCGAATCGCTCGCCGGGGTTCATGGTCGCCATGGTCGCGATACTGAGGAAAGCAGTCAGATGTGACTCAGTCGCGTTGTTTCACTGAAAATACTCCCCTCCCGAACGGGTTGATCCGCTCCGAGCGGGGTGGTCACGTGCAGCAGTCAGGTGATTGGCCCAGCCCTAAGTTTGCCCTTCGACCCGTCCCGCCGGGTACGCATCCGGACCCGCAAATTGGACTATATAGATGTACCAGGGACCGTTTCTACACCAGACAAAAACCTCACACTTCAACCCAACATGTCCAACGGTACACCCTACTTCCTCCCTGCCAACAAAGCCCAAGGGCTCGCCAACTATCCGCACGCGCGGACAGCGCCACCCGCCGCGCGCACGATCTACATCTCGGGCACATCGTCGCGGCGCGGCGACGGCACCTGGGACGGCGTGACCGAGCATGCGGACGGCAGCATGAGCCTGGACGTGCGCGCGCAGACCGCTGCGGTGCTGCAGAACATCGACGCGATTATTCACGGCGCAACCGGGGGGAAAGGCGGGCTGGCGAATGTGGTGGATGCGACAGTGTTTCTGGTGGATCTCGAGGGGAACTACAGCGGGATGAATGAGGAGTGGAATCGGGTGTATCCTAACCGGGGGGATGCGCCGGCGAGGACGACGATTGGGGTCAAGGAATTGCCGAATAAGAGGCTGGTTGTTGAGATTAAGTGTACTGCTGTTTGCGAGGTGTGATTGCATGGAGAGAGAGAGAGAGTGTGTGTGTGTGTGTTGATCTATAGACTGCGAACCTACAGGGTATATCGATCTATGCACCGGCGATGAATTACTCTGCTGGAACATGCAAAGTCCGCACATTCGTAAATACATCCCTGCTGTAATCTCCTCCCTCCCTCGCTGTGCCGGACGCCTTCATCCCCCCGAACGGCGTCCCCAGTTCCCTGACCAGCCAGCAGTTCACCCACACCAGCCCGGCGTCGAGCTTCTCGCCCACGCGCCGAATCCGGCCACCGTTCTCGGTCAACAGCACGCTGGCCAGCCCGTACGGGCTGTCGTTAGCTAGACGAACGGCGTCCGCTTCAGTGTCGAACGGGGTGAGGGTAACAACGGGGCCAAAGATCTCGTCTTTCATAACGGGGCTCTCGTCAGGGACAGTGAGAATCGCAGGCTCGATCCAGTATCCGCCCTGAGAGTGCTCCCGGGGTACAGTTCCGAGGTGGAAATGGCCCCCTGACTTCTCAGCCAATTGCAAATAGGAGCGGATCTTCTGGTAATGAGCGAGCGAGACGACAGCGCCGACGGTCTGGCCTAGAGTGTAATTCTGCTTGACGTACGCGACGAACCCGTCAACGAACTGCTGCCATATACTGCGCTGGACGTAGATTCTGGATCCGCAGAGACAAATCTGTCGAGTCAACTCGGCTATAAATGACCAGCCAATTGCGCAACCTACCTCGCCCTGGTTCTCAAACGCCGCTTTCGCAGCCGTCGAAATGGCTTTGTTCAAGTCGACATCGTCAAAGACAACAGTGGGATTCTTTCCGCCGAGCTCAAGCGAGACGTGTTTCCCGATATCTTCGACGGTATCGCGCCGAATCCGGATTCCTGTCGCCGTTCCTCCGGTAAACGAGACACCTCGGACTTTTGGGTGCTTGACCAGATGCGAACCAGTCGTCTGTCCGTCGCCGAATACGATGTTAATCACACCAGGCGGCAGCTCAGCGTCTTGAAAGACCTTGGCCAGGACTGAAGGCGTCAGCAGCAATACCACGGGTGCTAGTACAGATCCATACGATAAGCAGACATGCTCGTAATCTCACTCGGCTTAGCCACCGCGGTGCATCCAAACGCAAGACACGGCGCGATCTTCCACGTGAGGAGGTACAGCGGCATGTTCCAGGGGGAGATAAGGGCGAAAACGCCGGAGGGGGAGCGATGCTCGTAGGCGAGGATATTGTCGGCGGTCCATCGGGCGCTGGTATTCTGGTGCAAAATGTACGTTGCGAAGTACCTGTCTCGTCAGAAAACGCTCCACAAACTCCAAAGCATGCAATTGATCAAATGAATACCGGAAATTGGAAACGGCCCTGTCGACCTCTGCGCGCGCTCGCGCCAGCGTCTTCCCCTGGTCAATACTCTCCCACACAGCAAAAAGCTCTTTCCGCTGCTCGATCATCGCCGCGATTTGTAGGAGATGCTCCGATCGTTTGGACGAAGGTGTCGCGGACCACGAGGCGAATGCCCGATCAGCTGCGTCTACAGCCTGATCCACGGCGCCAGGAGAGGCATTGTGGACTTTGGCCACGAGTTGGCCGGTTTTCGGATTGAAGCTGTTGCAGTAGCCCGTGGTGGTGTCCAGGAAGAAGGAGTCGTCGACCAGGTTGCTGAGGACGAATGGCTGGAAATCAGGCTGGCGGAGAGCGGATTCGGCCGCGTCGATGGTGGGAAGGTCTGATGGATTGCGGGCCATTGTAGCTGCTAGGGATTCAAGTGTTGAGTAGGAGAAGCAATACCACTAGTAGCCTAGCATACTAGAGTTGATATCGCAATTTACTCCCAACTCCGCGGCTCCCCGCACGGATGCGGCCCGGAAGGAATCCGTTATCAGCAGTATCAGTGGGGTACAGTTATCCACAACTATAGCGAACTACGAAGGTACGATGCTAGAAATCTCCTAGGGTACAGCAGTATGTACGGAAATACTTAAACATAAAGAGGAAAACAGGTATAGGAATCATATAGAGATTTATAGAGGATCTATTCATATAGCGGCCGTTGATTCTCATCTGTCTCGGCCCAGGTACCTGGTCGGGTAAGCCCGGGGGTCTGGTCCGGGGTGACATGCCCCGGACAGGGCCCCCGGAGCATAGTGCAGCGTGGCTGGCCCGGGGGGTCCGTTGGGGCAGGTACATCGGTCAAGACACATCAAAGCCCTTGGACCGAAAACCATCTAGGACCCTATTCTTGACATATACAGGCCTATACTTGAATATATTCGGGTGCAACACTACCAGTAACAGATGGCTACATCGGATCAGCCACCTGCCCGCACTCTGCACAGCGCCGGCTCTCCTCATCGCTCTGCCACCGCTGAATCAGGCCCTTCAGCTGGTCGCCCAGATCCTCGCAATGGAATGTCTCCTCTCTGACCACCGTGGGCACAGGATGCTCCCCGTGGACGCAGTACCAGCGTAACTTGTCCACCGATCCCGCGGGCCTCTTGCGCTCCATGACCAGGCCGATGGTGTCAGCGTAGCGGACGGGGTTGTGCGGCGTGTTTCCTGCGTCTGTTAGGTGGATACTTAATAGTAGATGTCGAGCGGTTACAGGCCTACCAGGCAGAAGGAACATCTCGCCTTCTTTTATGGGGATGTCCTTGAATTTGTTGTCCTCTACCACGCGGAGGAGCATGTCGCCTTTAACCTGGTAGAACCATTCCTGTGTGTTGCGTTGGTATGTGTAGTAGTCGGTTGGGAAGTTGGGATTACCTCGGTTTCGTTGACTGGACCACTGGCGGTTAGCTAGAGAGCTTCTTCCTGACGGGATACATACTGTGATAGTCATTGCGCTGGTTCGGGCCGCCAACCACCATCAGCGTGAAGTCGTTCCCGGTGTACAGACAGTGGTTGTTGACAGGGGGCTTCAGCTTGTCGCCGTTGTCGGCCAGCCAGGCGTTGAAAGAGAAGGGGGGAATCATTTTTGCAGAGCAGAAGATAGAGGTATTTACCGTCTTGAGTAGAAAATAGATACTGGTAGATAAGTGTCACAATGCTCTCAAATACTGGTACATCATGCAGCACGGAAGCCATCCGGACCGGATGTAACACGGAAAAAGGCCAGCATTAGACATAAATATAGATACTCAAGACGCCTCTCATTGTATAGAATGCATACAGCCCTGTCATTCCCTTACCAAGATGCCCTGCTCCTCGTGTGCCTGCACCACCACCCACAATGCAAGCCCTAATCCCAACCCAGCCGCCCTCCTCCGCATAGACCTGCACACCCACATCATGCCCTCCTCCTTTCCCGATCTCTCAGCCTACCCATACAACAGAACCACCCCGCCCTGGATCTCGCTCAAACCATCCACCAAACCCGGCGAAATCGACATGTATGCCGGGCATCAGTTCTTCCGCACCGTCGAGAAGAACTGCTACGACATCCCGACCCGCCTGGCCGAGATGGACGCCGCGGGCACCGACACCCAGGTTCTGAGCACTATTCCGATCTTCTTCTTCTACGAGCAGCCCGTCGCGCCGGTGCGCGTTCTCGCGCGACACCTGAACACACACATCGCCGCCGCCTGCGCCGCACACCCAACCCGATTCCTCGGGCTGGCCACGGTGCCGCTGCAAGACGCGCACGCCGCGGCGGAAGAGCTGCGGTACGCTAAGGAGGCGCTGGGGCTGCGCGGCGTGGAGGTGGGGAGCACGGTGGACGGGATGCATTTGGACGATGCACGTCTGGACCCGTTCTGGGCGGCGTGCGAGACGCTCGAGATGCCGGTGTTCGTGCATCCTCTGGGCTACTCGCTCGCGGCGGAGAACCCGCAGCGCTGGGGCGGGAAGTACTGGTCGTCGTGGCTGGTGGGGATGCCGGCGGAGACGGCGCTGTGCATGCACCGGCTGCTGTGTGCGGGCACGCTGGTAAGGTTTCCGCAGCTGCGGCTGTGTTTTGCGCATGCTGGCGGCGCGTATCTCCCGCTTCTGGGCCGCATTCAGCATGGGTATGACTGTCGCCAGGATCTGGTGGCCGCGGACTCGAGGGGCATTGCGCCGAGCGACCATGTCGCGCTGAACAAGAATATCTGGATCGATAGTCTCGTGCATGATCCCGATTTGCTCGAGTTTCTGGTCAAGAAGATCGGGAGTCGCCGCTTGGTTATGGGGAGTGACTATCCATTTCCGCTGGGCGAGGTGCCCGAGGCTGGGAGGATGCTTGCGAAAGACCCGGCGCTCGGCGGGTTTTTGTCCTGGAGAGAGCGCGCCGAGGTGCTTGCTGGGAATGCGCTGCGGTTTCTGAACCTGCATACGGATCGCAAATGGGTGGACTTGTTTGAGGCGCGCTGGAGGAAGTTTCTCGGTGAGATTGAAGGCGGCAAGGTCAATGGGGTTGGGACTGAGAGAGCGTATATCTAACTGCATTTATTGACTGCGTATATATTAATAATGCTCATGGACATGCCGAACGAAAGAAGGTTAAAACTTGTATATCTGGTCCTTCGTGTACCCGAGCTGGCCCAGAATGCCCTTTTCCCTATTCGATCCCAGTAGGGCCGACTCCATCGCAGGCGGCCCGCAGACGAGCACTTTGACATTCTTCTCCTCGGGGCCCTTCATCACCTGTCTCAGAAGCGACTCCGTGATACGGCCCTGCTGCAAGGTAGACCCGGCCGAGTTCTTTGGCCGGCTATTGACGGTGTACACGACATCAAACCGGCTGGGAAACCGGCTCTTGAAGCCCTCTAGTTCGTCGCGCAAGACAAGGTCCTCCTCCGAGCGCGCACCAAATACGAGAGTCATTTTTGTCCGGTCGTCTGCGTTCTCTAGGGCCCCCTGGATCAATTGGTAGACAGGCGTGATCCCCGCTCCACCAGCCAGCAGATAGATATGTGAATGCTTGTTGGGCGACCATGCATACCCCTTAAGAGAACCGGCGAACCAGAGGTTTTGCCCGGGCTCCAGGGAGTGGAGATGAGTGCTGGCTTTGCCTTTGGGGTATTTCTTCACCAGTAGCTCAATGAATCCGGGTTTGTCTGCAGGAAGTTAGACCAGATCAAATGGCAGTTATGCTAGAACCTTTCTCCACATACTCAAGTTATTAATTGGCGTATACGGCCGAACTACCGGTAGCCAACTGCCCCGAGGGCGGGAGATGGTGAGTAGGGATGCTATAGCCAAGCTGCGTCAATCGTTATCGCAAAGATCCTAGTATAGAGAAACATACAAGTCAATGTGAGTCCACTTCGCGCATTCCGGTCAGGCAGTTCAAACACGAGCCGCTTAGTCTCATGATTGACTGCTTTGACGCTATGCAGCGACAACGAAGTAAACCCAATACTCCCATTAAAAACCATCGGGGGTTCGTCTGTCTCTGCAAAGGCGGTGCGGTTAAGGTAGGCGTGGACTGAATAGGCTCCCACAACAGTGATGCCGACGACAGTGGCGGCGGTGGCAAGCTTGGGAGACATTGATCGAGCGCCAGTCGTTGCCAGCAGGCTGTTAGCGAAATGAATATGAGAATATAGTGATCTTTATATGGTACAAGTCCGGATACTGGCTTCCAAAAACCGAGCTCTAAAGTCCGAAAAAGCTTGGCAAAAGGGCTAGATGGGTCGTCCCATCGTAAGACCATCATCACCCAGTTAATAAGAAGAAGCCGCCATAGGTGTGCTTCAAAAAGGGGCTGGGGCGTTTCCTCGTCGGACTCCCGTGCTTGCCCGCTTCGTTGCTGGTGACGGGTGAGGCACCGCTATGCAGCTCCTTGTCAGTTACTGCTCGAGTAAAACTCAGTCATCATTTTCTTTCACCCAGAACCTTGCTTCGCCATGTCTCAGGGTCAAAGCCCTGTTTTTTGTGGCTGCAGGTTTTCCGAATCTCAGCACCAGGCCCTGCCACAACGCCTAGAGGCCGAAATACACCTTCAGCATCTTGATCCTCCTTTGGTCGTTGATAAGAGCGAAGCAACATCAGTTATTCTGTAAGTCGTCCAAGAAGTCCTTATAATCAGGCCAGGACGTGCAGATGTCGTCGATGTCCCGGCCACCGTTGAAGTCAACCACATCCCACAAATTTAACTCGGGATCAAGATTATCGTTAGACGGCATTGCAACAGGCGATGTCTGGCCCGCCAGCTCGCTTCCCTGGAGAGCCATGGGCGTGAATGGTATCGACGACTGCCAGCCAGATCCGGAAAAAGCAGACTCTGGCGTTGGCGAGCTCCTGCTGGAAATGGCCCGCTGCCCACAGGAGGAACTCTCAGAAATTCGTCCCTTCTCGAGCGCGCCCGGGCCATCAGCTTCTCCATCGGTTTCCATAGCAGGCCTTGCTGGTAATTTTCCACCTTTGCACAGAAGCGCGCGAATGCTGATTCCACGGTAGACCAGCAATTTTCCATTAGCGCTGGATCCTCGCAAACGCAGAGCTCGGCAATAGCGACCGCCAGCACATGCCACGGGACAAAGATGCCCTCGAACCAGCGCCAGGGACGGCTCCGGGGATCATGGTGTAACGCTTGGATCTTCTGCAGGACCTCCACCGACAGCTTTAGAAGGCCGTCACCACGAATATGGGGAGGTGTGAACCTAGCACTGCGTTGCATTGGCCGCAGGGAAACTAGCTGCATGGACGCAACTAAACAGTCTGCGACCTGTCGAGCGTACCAGTGGAAGGGATCCGTATCTGGCTGACAATTGTGAAGAAGCTGCGATGCTGTCTTCTGGAAATCGACAACGCACTCCTGTCGCATGTGCATGTGCTCTATTCCCGGCTCCATTAAATCACCGAAATTCAGTAATCGTACGACACACTGCGCCTTTGATATTATCAAGGTAAACGTCGTGTCCGTGAAGCTCTCTGATCCCGTGGCCAGAGCATCTGATGAATGAAACGCAATTCCGTCATCGTTGATGTTGGATGGAGGGTGGGATTGAAGCCAGCTCGTCATCATCATCGGCTCTGACGCCCGGTCCAGCGCAGCTTGGACGTCTAGCATCCCGATGGCATGCCATAGGCGGCGGCGCATCTCCCTCTCGAACGGGTCCAGCGGAAAAGGGGGATGCGGAATGTGAAGCGAAAGTGCCTGCGCAATACGGAGGGCCATGCTGAGCATAGTCCAAGCTCGCCTACTGTGATCCTGCGATCGAGTACTGATCTGTGGTTTCCACATCAGCCAGCGGATATTGACTGTTTGCAGAGTGCGCTTACCAGAGAGAGAACGAACGCTTGCAGCACGGTCAGATCATCAGTGTTGATGTAATCTGCCTTTAATAGAGCCGTCTCCGTCTCTTTTCGATATCTTGCAATCACCGCTGCTCTGGTAACACCGAAGGCGGGACGCCACTGCTCCTCACTAGTGCTGCATGCTGCTGCGTAGTAGACGGAGGATCTTAGGGCCTCCGGGGCGCAATGGCGCAGGTCGTAGTGAAGGTATGGCTTCCCGTCCACGAGAAACGCACAGAGGGAATGCCGGTGCAAGATCTTGAACACTGGGTCCACCTGCGTCAGAAAGATATGACACAGGTACTGCTCAAGCGGCGGGTTGGTATGTAGCTCCAAGCTCGTGACTAAAGAATCAGGCAAGGTTCCCATAAGGAACGAATCATAGGTGGCATTGTCACCGAGACGTGTTGCGTCGTCCGAGCGAGGTAGATCTCGGGTCTGCTCGAGGAGTAAGTAGGATGTTATTGGAAGAGGATATTTCAGAGGGTCCCCCTTACCTGGTCCAGTAAATCTGCCCAGAGGGAGCTGCCTAAATAGGCTCCTGGATTCTGCACGTCCAGCCCGTTGCCTGAACCGTTCCATGAGCCATGCTGCAATACGGAGATACTGGGAAGGTTTGCCGATCTAGAGCCTGTCCCATTGGCCGGCTGGCTCCTGCTATTGCCACTATCGCGCACCAGCTCGGCAGTATCGCAGTTGAATTGAGCTGCAGACTTCCGGGATCGACCTCGTGGCAGGCGCGCCCGCTCAACTGGAACACACGTGATGCTTAGCCGTTGGCAATTAGTGCACGGAATTCTCTTATCACATCTGACTTTCCGCTGGTGGCATATCGCGCAGCTCAGTCGAACCCTAGGCGCCGACGGCTTCTGAGCTTGCTCCGGCCCGCTGTGTGCACGGCGTGCGGCCATCGTGTTGTTTTGGCTTCGAAGACAACAGCACAGTGCTCGGAATGAGGGAGGGCTTACTAGCCGTTCTACGGCACGTTCCTTGGAAAGGAAGGACGAATTGCTGGTCGACCAGCGTTTCTGGTCGGTCGTTCGGGATGTAACAATATGGCCGGTAGCAAAGGACCGCCCGAGCATGAGACTCGGATCAATACTGGTTGATTGCCAGAGGACGATTAGTGTTCTCCTTGTCAGCGCAGTCGACTTCACAGAGAAGTGACGGCAGGGAGAAAATGCAGACAACACGGGTCGTGACAGTACTAATCAGTACTAGTGCCCCATTAGCCTTGAACGGATGGAATCGGACTCGAAGTAGCTTCCCCGAGCCTCGTTCATTGTTTCGGTCATCTTTGGGTTCCCGTACTGGTCATGCCATCTCGTTAAGGTCTCGGTGTTCCTCTGCGATCACTTGACTGAATTGACAAGGTAAACGGCATTAGGCCGAGTAGGCTCTAAAGCGGGAATAACGATGAAGTGAAGATGGATGGATGGATTGGTAGGATGAAGCATGATCGAGAGAGCTATCTGGAGAGAGAGGTCTATCGAACGGGGCTAAACCGAAGAAGGAAGGTCGGAGGACACGTGATGGAATAGACAATAGAGCTGACAATTGCTGCGTTTGTACTCCTAGTGCTATCTAGACCGTTTTAATGAAAACCCGCAAACCGGCTGGGGTCCCTTGTCCAGCCGTCTTCGTTTTGATGGTACTGGTTGCTCATCGGCTATGGGTTCAGGCGCATCAGGCAGTGGAAGCTCTGGCTCCAGCTCCAGCTGGCTTTTTGTCGGCGACAGATGATACAGCTCACTCATCCAGACCGCATCCGGCATCGACGGGAAGATGTTAGATTCCAGGTCGATTTGCGCTGCGAACTCCCGCCATGGATCGAACGCTGCTTCCTGCGCTGTCAGGGCAGCAACATCCTGGCTAAAGAGACAGCGCCCTCGGGTCCCCTGTTTGCGGATTTCCCGTGTAAGCTCTTGGTACTCCTCTGCGATCGCTTTGTACTGCGCCGCCAGTGGCCAAGCATTTTGCATCTGCGGGAGCAGGGAGATACCTCGTCGGCTCTGCTTCTCGGCTTCAAGGACGATATCCTCACTATCGGTATGGCGGACGCAGTGCAAGAGACCCATAATGCTAGCGAAGAGGTTAAGTCCGTGGAAGGCAAAGTAGTGGCAGGCGGGAACGTTCTGGACGAAATCTCCGGTGATGCGAATGCAGTCTATGGATGCATGGAACGAGCCCCTGATTGCTTGGTCAGGAATATTTGACTGCCAGTGGGGAGTGGGCAACAATGGCCGAAACAGATGATGGATGGCAGAGCAGTATGACGACATGAGAACACATTGCTCTGTTGTATGTAAGCCAGCCCCGTCAGGGAGCATGTTCTGTTTCCAACTATGCAGTTCGGCTGACAATTCGTCCATCCTTGCCCGCGCTTCGGGCTCGCTCAGCTGGTCTCGCCATTTCTGGGTATTCTCAATCGAGTTCGCGGTGCAAATATGGCCAATAATCCGACAGAGATGCGTCATGGCCACAAAACCAGGAGCACTCGGTCGCGCTGATGGAAACTGGACATCTGAATCATGGTCGTTGATTGCAAGAGACCGCCCGAGATGGAGAGACAACAGCCTATCCATCACGTACAGGCACCACCAGAGCTGACAGCGTCGTCGGACGTCGAGCATAGGAAGGCCCATTCGCTTGGGTGAGCGCTACAATTGTCAGTTCGAGCCTATAAATGCCGAAGGGTCTTACATGGAGTCCAATAGTCTGCCCTAGTCGCACCGCCTGCCCGATGATTGTCCATGCCTCGCTGGGCAGACCGGCTTGCGTGAGGTACATCCCGAGTAGGGTCAGCGCAGTGACAGTATTGATGTTGGTTCCGTGAGCTGGAAGCATTTGGCCCCCATTCGATCCGAGGGCGGACATAGCCAAAGAATAAAAATGGCTCCCCAAGTCCACGTTTTTGTATGCCAGGCAATCATCACGAGCCCATACTGGATGACCAGAGGGAATCTGCCGTGACGACGACACCGCAAGAATGGTATACAACAGGGGCACGAAACCCGGTCTAGCTTCGTTTCGAGACAGAAGCATTAGGTACTGACGTTGGAAGTCGTCTGCCTCGATAATTGGAAACAGCTTGTAGACATTGAGAAAGAACGAGTCAATCAGGACATCCATCAGTGCAACTGGTGGCAATGAAGATTTCTGGACATGTGGTGTATTTGCAGCGAGCGAACGGAGATTCAATATCGACTCAGGCAGCTGGCAGCCTCTTCGAAGGAGGCGCTGCCGGATATGAGCCCGGAGGCCAGCACACTCATTGACAGCTGCAACAGAGGCTCCCATTCCAACATATCTAACCATTAGCACATTCCTAGCATTCATCAATCAGTTACTCACTGAGCATCATCGCCCTGATCATATATCTGCCCATAGGCATCCGTATAAGCACAGTCAGCAGCGTCCGCCCCGGCATCATTGGACTCAGCGCCCGGAACAGCCATGCCGTTTTTCTGGCTGGCGCTCTCAACCAGCTCCGGATCAATGGTGTTGCCTGAAGGCTGATCCAACACAACGGGCGGGATTTCTTCCTGAGGCATAGCGGCTCCTATCTCGTTCAATTCCAAGGAACAGTCCTGCTGCGAGCTGTCCATCTCGGCAATCCCGCTCCCATCCCCGTCCTTATAGCATTTGATCTCATCGCTCAATCGCCTCTGGTCCTCGACGAGCTTTGCGACAAGGTCTTCCAGCATCTGCATCCGTTTCGCGAGCGATTCATCACACCCATTCCCGCCCATTCCCATCCACAACCTCCGGTCATCATCCCCCGCATAGATACACTCACTGCCCGTATGCACGCAGCACTGGCACGGATCAGAGCCATCGCATTTGATCTTCTTCTTCCGGCACGATTCGCAGGCGCGCCACACGCGGCGCCGGGTCTCGGGCGGGCGAGTGGCATTAGCCAGCGAGAGGGGACGCTTTTTGCCTTTGTTTGAGGGCCCGTTTTGAAAGGAGACGAGCACGTGGGCTGCGTCGTGGGAAGGGGTAGGTTGTCGACCCATGATGGCAATTTGCGTTGAGAGAGTGGTTTGGGGACTGGAGGAGATGAATCGGCAGTGTTCCGTGTCTGGGGCGGAGAAGTAGAACTCCGGGCGGTCCGGATAGATATCCGTGCTTCCGGGCTATCAGCAATCAGGACCGAGGTATATAGAGATCAGCCACCTTGTCTCCAGGGTCAGCTGTGGGTTTCCAGCAGAGGCACGAGTAGTGTTCATCCACAAACAGTGAAGTCTTCAATTTGAATTGAAGCATTGACCGAAGGATTATCAGTACCACCCTTTTTGAAGGGCTTAAAGCAGCACATATCAGCGAGTGGTTACCAAGAAACAGGGTGTCTTTCGATATCAAGCAGGTTGGAGGCCTTAGCATTTGCCAATTGTTGGTAGTCGCAGGCAGAAAGGACTTTGCCGTTCCTCGACGCAGAAAGATGCAGAATTTGAAGAGACTCCAGAAGCCCCAGACATTTGTCCTTCCTAGGAGATGCAAAGAAATGAAGAAGAGAGCTTCCTGACTAACTGCCCAGGACCTTTGGCTTTCCCTGGTGTCTGAATGAACCGTCGATCTTTCATAGTATGAACACCTCCGCATACGCACTTTTGCCTCGAGATGGTTCAGTGGCCTGGAGACCTTTGCCTTCCCTGGGACGCAGGTTCAACGAGAGAAAAAGCAGTCAGAAAGCCTTTGCCGGTCCCTGGGAGAAGATGGATACTTCGAAGCAGGGTTTTCACCTTGAAGCGACTGATGGTGTCTGCATGGCTTCAGAACTGAAGTAACAATGCAGGAGAGCAGGATGGAGATCTATAGATCTAATGAGCAGAGCCAGGCTCATAACCTGACGAGCCAGCGAGCAAGCGCGATGGATAGCTGCAGAATAGAGGGAGATGTCTGATTATGAAACTACGAGAGAGGGTGGCCCGCTCTAAGAATGCCCGAAGCGCTCTGCGCCGTCGGAAGATAAAGCCCCAACTCTAGATATACCGGCTCGCAAGCGAAAACCAGAGAAACGGCCGACCATATTGGCCTAGGAGACGGAAGTCAGTACCGTTAAGAAAGATGTCGAGACGGTGTAAAAGCCTACTGCGTGCTTCTAATGCTTTAAGTAATATTCTAATTATAACGGGGTGAAGTGACACTTTAAGACATCGCACCTAAAGGATCGCAAATACAGCTTTTATGATCTGTTAGTCGAGCATGAAATGCACCTACGGAGACACGCGATCGACATACGCCGGTTTCGTACGTGAGCATCTGGCTGTTGCTCGAATTAATTCTTACTAGCTAGGCTGTCCACGACGCACGTATACACTGGTAGGTAGATGGTGTTGCTACATCATACGTTGTCTTTATGGTTCATGGTGTCGCCTTTCAAATCCCTGTGCCGTCAAGTTCATGTATACAGTGAGACAGACATAATTAGGCTTTGGGATGTGGTGTTGCAGACAAATATCAGGACCCAGAGAAAAGGAAACCTTCCTTAACCCTAACATATGGTGAAATTGTCAACTTTCAGTCCCTTCAGGACGTTAGACCTGAGATCTATAGCTTATGTGGTCCCGTGTCTTCGACACCGCTAAAGGAGCGGATTTTAAAGCACATAACACCCGGTTCACTTGCCAGACGTTTTCTACGAAAACATATTAATCCCCCCTGGCCGGCAGAGGAGTTAATTGTAATGTTTATAGTATGGAGTTGCTTAACGGAAAGCTGAGCTTCTAAATCACGTAGAGTGGTGCCACGGAACAGTTGTGCGAGGTCGCACCCAAGGCAGGCTGGCAGTAGAATGTTAACAGCATGCTAGACTCGTGTCATGGTAATAAGAAGCAATTCGATCGCTTTTTAGTGATTTTTAATGATTCTATGGAACAAAGGAACGATAAATATGTAAAAAAACTAGCTAAAAGGATGCCTTCTAGCTGTTGTGATGATATTTAACCTCCGGTTCTGAAGTTTCCGGTCCATAAAGCATTTCCCGTTCTTCATCATCCATCAAAAGGCGCTCGTTCGGAAGCTGAATAGCACGATCCAGTCGGTAGGGGAGCATTCGATGGCGGCCTCGTATCATCATTGCACAGATCACAATCTTGCTAAATGTCGTGAACTTCCCGCTCAGTGACGTGTTGACTGTTGGATATCCTAGACTTAGACCCACGTTTCCGCTGCGAACGGTTAGTATGCACTTAATATGGGGGAGCACACCTGGTTAGACACATACTAGGCGGATACTACTTCAAAAAGGATTGGAAAGATGGCAAATGCCTATTACTAGTTAGCTGACGCGTTAAGGGCGCTCAGTAGGGGACACAAACCGGATCAGAGGTATCCATGATCCTATCAGCCTCGGCAATGCAAATGCAGAATACTCCCACGAAAACATACCACAGGTCGAATGAGAGTTGGTTGCGGATATGGGTCATGATATAGGACCTGCCATTCCTCTCGTCCAAGCCGGCTTCGGAAGGATACTGCCCCAGAGTACTCTCTTCATATGTGTTCGAGGCTCGGACACTGATTGCAATCGGAAAAACAGCAATGTACATCATAACTAGCAAACTGAACTGTACTCCTGGGTTCACGTTTGCTAAGCTGAATGTCGACGTCCCAGTATGCCGTGAAGATGCTGCTTGGAATATCGCTGCCAAGACACGAGGACCAGGGGGAAGACTGGTAACGGCAGGGTTATGGAGGTCGAGAACCAGAATCAAGATAATGTCGACGAAATTCAATATGAATAAGATCCCAAAGAGAGCCCACGTTGGTCGACTGGGAAAGAGAAGCGTGTAGCACCGACGGGGATGTTTCAGCAAGAATTTAAGCGGCTCCTTGGACGACGACTGCTTCCGACACAGCTGAAACATGATCCAGACCACTAGTCGAAGCATGCATGGATAGCATGTGTTCCCAGCAAAGGCGAGGAAACTCATAAGTATCATTGGGAATGTAGCGTCCCGGAAGCTAACCATCGAGTCAGGAGTGAGCGTGAATCCAAGATTATCGACCATTGTCTGCGCAGAATAAAACGCCCTAATTTGCGACGCAAAAAGTTAGCAGGCTACTTTTTCCCCGAATCGAGTTCGACCTACCACCATACATTGCCTTGTCCGCATTCCTCGAGATACTGGCGATACTTTGGATCAGCATGCCGAATCCAGCCTACCAGGCAGATTGCGCCAAAGATATGAAGGCCGAAAAAATAAGCTACCTCCATGTCAGTTCACATAACTCCTCCTATATGCGAAGTTAGGCTTACCTGTGACGATCTTAAGCAACAACTTTAGGCTACGGTATTCAATTCCCCCAAGTAAGTCTCTGTCCTCGCTGGTGAGATTGTGAAATCGAGAGTTTCGTCCAACTGTTGCCTGAGAAGAGAGACTCGGCAGATCTAAGTTCTTCGATAGTGACTTGTCCCGTAGCTGAGATGCCTGACCAGTACTCGGGCTTGTACCTATTGCAAGCATTGACGAATCAACGCGTTCAAGAGGAGGAAACGTATTAGAAGAGAGTTTTCTTATACGCTGGCGGGAAGACCCCGCGTGAGCAGCTTGGGCCTGTGTGGCTTGGGCCTTGTCCAGCTCTTCATTCCAAGACACACACTGTCAGATAAATTCGAAGAATAGTCGAGGGCACTTACCCAAATCACTTTCGTTGTCGTCTTCGATTTCGAGGATAGGATGCCCTATTCAATCAGTTGGATAACTCGTTATTTAAACGAAACATCGATTCTTAATTACCTCGATCCCGCTCCCAGGGCGGAGGAATATAAAGTGCCTTCGTTTTTCGATCATTCTTTCCCACACCAGGGGCAAATGAGATGCTAGGAGTAACATCTTGGTTTTTGTGCGAAGTAGCACTGTTATGTGCATCGTCTAGCCCATGGCCCGTAGGGGATTGAATTCTATAGTGATGTTAACTCAGTCCATAGAAAGGGACGTAAGGCTAAGCCACCACTCACTTTTCTGGGTTTGGGTTGTCCTGTTTGGTGTTTGCGAGAGGAATTTCACTGCGAGTTTCTTTTAAACTTATGCTTCGTTCCGATTTAGCTGCAGCGGCCACATTGCGCTGGTTCTCAGGGCGAGCTGCTTCCGAATCACGCCAGTCGCCAGGACCTTTGTAATCTTTATGTCTGAGTAGAGTAGGCGCTATTCCGCTCCGTACATCGTTAGCGTGTTCCGCTCGTAGATTGTAAAAGCACAACGGGCTAGGGACGTGTTACCAGCATTTTTGAGACGTTTCTCAAACCAGTACAACCGCACAATAACAATAAGAATATTAACAAATCCCAAGTTCGCCAAAATCGGGATAAAGTAAATGTAAAGTTGTTGATAGGTTTTTAAAGCCTTAACATCGACACTGTAAGAAATCAGCGTGTCATCGCATATGCTAGATGGGTAGCTAATAAACGCACGTGTTGAGGCCTGACTCAGTAGAACCACTAGCACCAAAAAAGTAGGCGTCCACTGCTTTTAGGTTGCCATACGGATAGATAATGATGAACGACAAAAGGCCAAGCGTTATGATGTAGGTATCTGCCTTGACATGTCAGATCATCTGCTCCGGTTGATAGGTTATACTAACAATGCAGGGTGATGAAGTCCTGGTAGGGCTTCCACATGGTTCGTGGTGCCCCGAGGAGCAAAAACGAAGGATACACAGAAACTGCAAGGGAGTTGAATGTCAAAGCTATGTCAGAATATGTGAGTGAATACGCGAGTATGGCTACAGGACTGGTCCGACCTAAATCTCCCTGGATTCACTACGCTGTAGGCTACACCGCCTCCCTCTTACGCATATGCACGCCGGCTGCGCGATTTATCTTGTCCAATAAAACAGTCCCACTCACGGTTTCAGCGGCGCATAATCGAAATTCAATTCCTTCAACGGGCGGCTGTACATAATTTTCATTCAAAGTTATGCTATAATTTAACCTCTGAGTTGCTTTTTTTCTGTCTTTTCTCTTATCTGTTCTTCCTTATACTGCTTGCTGCAAGTGGGAGTCTGATAAGGATTTCACCTAGTACGTACGATATCGGCTGAGCGTCCCAGCTAGTCAGCTGAGGGGACCAGCAACTGACATACTCCGGAGTAGGGAACTTAAAAGTATGACCGACATACTAAAAATAGTAGAACTGAACTGATTTGATTCGATTTGATTACGCCATACAGACTGTCAATGCTGACACATGGCATATGTGGCTTATGCACTAACGCCCTCAAGAAAAGTCGAGGAAATTCCTTAAATGTGGTATGACTATGGACTTGGTCATCTTCTTTCTCTGAATCACGCAGTTACTAGACGTTTTGTGTAAAGTTATAGAAGCCTGGTAGATAATTCTACGCACCCTGGTTTCCACTCGCCCATTTATTCAAAGCAGAGATTGTAGACTGTGTATGCGGATAATTCAACTCCAGCCTTACTTGAAGGGGGTCTGTAGCGTCTAAGCTCCTACCCATATACTGCCAGGTGACAGCCTCCTCGGATAATAATACCAATATGTTTGCAGTCGCTCACGCTCGATATGATCTTCATACTCGTGGCAAATTTAGACGACTAGTCACGAGCAGTGTCCTGGGCGCTTCCTTGGTAGCTAGCAAGTTCTACTACGATGCTAAGCCTACCATGGACTAACTCCATTGTACTATACACCCTGAGTCAAACCTTCAGGGCCCACAATGGGATTCAAGCAGGGGGCACGGGTACAGAGTACTGAAGGCTTAGTACTACAGTCCGCCCCACCAGGAATTGAAAATGAGGTCTCATTGGGCCATATCCGTCATCTGGTGTAAGAAAGCCAACACGGCGATAAAGTTTTGGTTCGAAAACCAAGTAGGTTAATAGGACAAGGATTGGTATCATTTGACTTTTGGCAGTGGCTCGAAGAAACTAGACTAACGGCTATGGCCCGTATCACAGATATGTTAGTCCTGTGACTGGGGTCCGGGATTCAGGTCTTCAGCCAGTGGGCCTAGCTGGACTATAGTCTATGGCCGTACGTCCTGCACTGACTACGGACCGCCAACTGGCGACTAAGTAGAACTTTCAGCCACACTGGCCACAGATCCTAAATTTGTGACTCTACTATGCCCAAAATCCTGTGATCAAAACCTTTATATATATATCAACTAGTCCATTGCCGAAGTCGTTCAGTTCGTTCTCCTTGCTCACGATTTGCCTCTAGCGATCGTGAGACTGACGGGGTTTGTTGACCCGCTGCGGGATGTGCCGGGACCAGTGGCCCATTATCACAGGCGGTGGGTATGACGGACCCATGAGGCCTCATTCCTTGACCCCCTAGCGGGGCTAACTGCGGCGCTAAGGCTTCGCTTTCACCCCACCGCAGTGGACTGTGGGGCTACTATTTCGTGGGCAAGGGGATTGAGGATAGACAATCTCGGAATAGGGTTTGGACTTTCTGTTACTTGACCTCTACGACTAGTGCAACATAGCCCTATATTATGAACACGTTAGGTATGAGGCGACTTTTCTAGAAGGTATATCTCTCGATAGAGAGTGTAGACAGACTAGAAAGTGTAGACAGACTAGAAAGTGTAGACAGACTAGAAAGTGTAGACAGACTAGAGAGTACGGAGAGACTCGAGAGTGTAGACAGACTAGAGAGTACGGAGAGACTCGAGAGTGTAGACAGACTTAAGGATACGGAGAGACTAGGGAGTATGATGAGCTGTTTCACATAATCTCCTTCCTCTTACCTGGCATTTACTTTTAAGTGGGCCCTTACATGGCCAACGTCCTCACAAGAGGGAACTCACAAGAGAGAATCACTCATAAGAAAAGCCTTCTAATATAGTACTTCCAAGTGATAGGTTCACCTATAAGGAGTTACCCATAAGCGTATTATCATGAATTTGCACTTATGGAATACTACACAGTAAGGTCTGCATATTCCGTAAAATAACACAAAAGATTTTACTCGTGGCGTTAACTGCTCTGAGATATTTCCCTTAAAGCGACGTAGCTCATGGTTGTCTGAGCGTCATAGGTTAAGCCACAAATTCCTAAATAGTTCCTTAGATGTTCTATGGATGCTCTGCATGGCATATCCCTAGCAAAGGATACACAGGCAGAGGCAGCCCGTTGATATGCGCCATCCAGAAAATATAGAGGCGTGTAGCCCAAACCATCACTAGAGCCCTTCCGGACGACCGCGGGCGCATCGGTGGAAATGGAAGCACACCTGCTCCCGGTACAACAGCAACTCGAGCAAACAGCGCATCGTATTAGGACTAGCCCTTGCTACAATGACATGGCCGCACCAGAAAATTCCTCCCGGGAACGCCACGCACCGAGTCCTCTTGCCCGTTTCTCGAGCATCTAAAACGCAAATACAAGGTGTAACTCGATCGACTCGAGAAACGCTTACCGCACGTTGTACCGCCGTAGTGGACTCCACCATTCATCCGCGTTAATGACACTGCGGAGGATGCGATCAAGGAACACGACGCCACGGAGCCCGGAACGATTCGCATATACACCGACGGAAGCGGAATCAACGGCCACATCGGAGCAGCTATAGTAGCGTCGACGCTCTAGAGAGACGGCGTCTGCACAAAACGGACTCAGTACATAGGCACGTCCACCACCTCCACGGTGTACGCAGCAGAGCTTATAGTGTTGGTTCTCGCATTACGAATAATGCTCGACGTACAAGTAATAGCCACCAAACCTGGAAAATGCGCCATATTTACCGACAACCCGGCCGCCATCTAAGCGGTACGGAATCCCAAGTGCCCGTCGGGGCGATATATCCTGATTAAGGCTAAACAAGCACTCGACGAGCTCCGAAGCAAAGGGTGGGAGGTGTAGTTTCGATGGATCCCGGCCCACGAAGGGGTGCCAGGCAACGAAGCGGCCGACTACGCCGCTAGGGGAAGCTGCCGGCCACGACCCAAACACGCCAGCAGTCCCGTAATCGGATCCGGATTTCCTGCAGACCTTAATGTCAACGATAAAATCAACCATCTGCCGGACAGTACAAGATGGCTGGGACATCTCCTGGGAAAAGGCCAAACATGGCAGAGAGCTCTTCAAGCTCGGAGTCCGGCCGGGAAAGGGCGTCCTCACCACGTATACGGGCGTACACAGAGCGGTTAGCTCTGTGATTACACAAATGCGAACGGGCAAGATCAGCCTCCGGGCCTACCTCCACCATTAACAAGGCCGATACCGATGAGTGCTCGTGTGGCCATAGACGCTAGACGGTGCGCCATATCCTGCTCGAGTGCAGGGACTGGGCGGACGAACGACAACGAACGTGGGCAGGCAAGCATCTATGCATCAACATCAAGCAGATTCTCTGTAGCTTGTTAATGGCAGTACAAGCAGCCAAGGTGCTCCTTAGGACGGGACTCCTGGGCTAATTCCGGGTAGTCCCATCCACAGTACTCAAATACCCATAGCGAAGACGAGTGAACTATTGGTATACAGAAGCAGAGGAGGGCTAGGAAAGGCCTGACAAGTCACAGACACAGAACAGCCAGGGTGAATGTCAGCATAGAGGGAGCCGGCCGGAGCATACGGGGAAGCACTTCGGGCACACGAATAGGTTCTATTCTAAAAGCGAGGGGAGGGGACCTCTATATTTATAGTCGTACGCTGCATAGCTGCCAATAGGGCGGCTGGGACAGTCTATGAATTAACTAATCAATCAAGCTGCACTAAGACCGGGGGAGGCTATCCTAGGACCAGGGGGTTGTTCCTTGATACGATCACTTCCCTCCGCATCGGTTACGGACAACAAAGCGAAACGAAAGAGCTTGTTTGGGCACCGAGGGCACTGACGCAATGTGCTTTGGTCTACAAACTCTACCATGGCTGTCTGCCGGACTTGCAGAGCATGTTCGATATTATTTCGGGCAACAGAGATGACACGCCGGCACAACCTATCCCGGTCGTGAGTCTCACCGACTGGGACCAATCAGCATCCACTTCAAGCGGCCCGAACCTTGCATGGTATCCACAGGCCCCACGCTCTAGTCCGGCCACCTCGGCTTCAAAGACTGGCTCTGCGTCAAATTCGCATCTCTCGCGTCCCAATTCAGTCAGGTCGGGACCGAATACCAAGCCCAGATCAGCGGATTCCCGCAAATTCCAACTGAATTGCCGGAAATTTCGGATTCATATTACGACTCTGTTGATGATGCGCATTCGATGATGCTTGACATGCATTGGCGCTACATGACCATAAAGCGCCAGATCCAGGACAAGGGGCTTAAGGAGCTCACTCCGGAGATACAGGCCGCGCAGCAAGCAGCGTTGAACTTGCTAACGGATACCGTGGGATCCTCAATCTCCCAACTTTCGAAGTCGGTTGGAACCTCCGATGAGCGACGACAAATTTTGAGCAAATTGGGCGTTCTCTATTACATTAAGGCACGGGTTTTTATTTTCTTTTTGGTCATGCCCGTCTATAGAGACTCTACGTTTTATGCTGCAACACAAACATCCCTGTTTTTTGCCCAATTCTACTTTCTATACGGCGTCATAAGCGTCCTTGGTTTTCGATTATTTGCCTTTTGTTTTCCACCCCTTTACAGTAGATAGAAAGTCGGATGACATCGGCGTACGCACCTGTTAGAAAGGCCACCTGGCAAGCTGTTCAAAAAGCACTTTGATGATAATGGGATGATTCGACGGTAGGCCATGGTGGTTGAGTAGATGAGGGAGGAATTGGTAGCAGACCAATGAAAGGCGGTAGAACGCAGCAGAAACCTCGAAGGCCATATAAACGTGTTGAGTAGTATGGGAGCCTGTATGCCTGACGGGAGGACGTTATTCCGGTTCCGGCGGAGAGCCACTTTGTCACCTCAGGGGCCCCTGATTTCTGTACACAATCAACTTGCTGTAATACACCGCCTAGTACCACGCAACAGATCTGTTAGTCTGCCTGTGGGGACTGCTATCGGTGGGCGAGCATCGGGGACGACCGTCCATAGTGGTGGCATGATGATGAGGCCACCTGTTCTCGCGCAGAAAACAACCAATATAGTCAAGGTGTCCCTAGGTAGTGTGTAATGTGCCTGTAACTCCGAGTCCTTCCTGTCTGACCGCTGGATATGTTGAAGAGAGCAAGCCAATCTGCAGAACGGCTTGCCAAGGCTAGGCGGCCGATCCACATGATCGCCTTCCCTTATAGGAATAGCGGAGATCGCCCATGTGACAGAAACTTCGACATGACAGAAACTTCCTTGCTGCTGGTCATCCCATCGCCATGTCATGCCAGTCGGTTCTTCGGCAGAGTCGCTGTCGATTGGCGGCTCTGAAACCTGTATCGGTGAGTCGGTACACTGGCAATCCATCGAGCTATCAATCTAACAAGCGCAGTGGACAGGGAACTTCGGACTGGACAGGCCATTAGCCATCTGGAATGGCGCCAACCGGGACATCAGACCTAATAATGCATTCTCATTACGGCCCAGGATAACAGCGAGATATACATCCAACACTACGAATGAAACCCACGAACCCAGCAAGCCCAAAGAACCCAAAGAACCCCCGCAATCCGCCGGAAACGCCATCTGCGACGTCTGCCACACCAACCCAACAACTGAAGTCATTCCTGCTGTAACCCTGTGCAAACGGCGGTTCCGGGCCTCCACCTGGTCGTCGTTCTGCGACACATGCTACGAGAGCTACACAGTGACCCGCGAGCTTCATCGAAGGGAAATGATGCAGGAACATGCGTCGCGGAAGAAGCGGGTGGAGGAGATGCTGGAGCGAGTGCGCAACACCGAGTACACGCAGCGGGTTGACATGAAGTACGCGAATGCCGCGGTGAGATACGCCGCCAGGGGGACAGAGTTCTTTAGGAAGCCGCCCAAGATGTTCCAGAAGAATATCCTGGACCATCTGAAGGAAGAGCTGGATATTAAGAGAATCCAGGGGATGCACACGGTTGCCAAGGAGAGGGTGGATGCGATGGACTGGAGGCTATGGTGTCTGCATCCGTATTTGGACATAGACGTGTAAGGATACTTAATCATGTATGTACAGATTACACGTACATGTAAGGATACTTAATCTTGTATGTACAGGTATGTACAGGTATGTACAGGTTACACGTACATTATTGGATTTCAGGGTGGCAAAACCCGCTCTACTCCATGGATACCTTTACTCCATATCCTGTACACTCACAACGCCGTGTATACTAATGCGACAGATCAGCACGCGGGGACCAATCACGGCGTGACAGCAAACGCCTCGAACAGGATGATAGGAGGACGCGATGACCGCAGCATGAAGCAGCTGCCAATGAGCCGGCAATGCCGCCCTCCATCTTGCCCAACCCCGCATTCTGACATTGCCTTCAGCCAGAGTTCCAGTGCTTGTCCTGTCTACGTACTCCTTTTATTTGCCCTTCATATATCTCCTCTACCCACTGTCCATTTCTCTCTCCACTCTACTCCTCCATCGACCCATCGACCCATCTGTCATTTACTCTGCCAAAATGTCCACTCCCATCGTCCAGAATATCCTCGCGCTTCCCGCCCGCTTCAGACAGCAGCTGGGCACTGTCAGAAGCCGCTTTGCGACCGGTATGCCGCGGTTATCCCTTAGCCAGAGAGTGTGCTAACACCGACCAGAGTCAACCCCCAAGAGCAAAGGCCACATCCTCCAGTCCTCCCTGCGAGTCCATCGTCCCGTGTGGGTGACAGCCGGCACTGCGACGTATACCTCTGCGGCGGCCGTTTATCTAGTGATGCGGTGCATGCGGCATCTCCGGTAGATCGCTCCACTGGGTCCACTGCCTAGTCTTAGGCTCGATGCCGGGCATACTTTGATTCAACGTCCTCGAGCTAAGCTTGACTTCGAGGGCCTTTGCTGCGGGTTTATTGGTTTACAGGTTATTTGATCTGGGGGAATGCGGGCTCATTGACGGGTTATCTTTGTTTCGCGGGTTCTGGCTGGGAGGATGGCGTCGGTCCGGACGGTATGGTATTTTGCTATGAATTACTCCAGTGACGAACGAATGGGACTGCTTACCTTGTTTCTGCATCGGACTGCCCATGCCTCTCCGTAGGGATGTCCTCCGTGTAGAGGAGTGCTGTCGTTGAGGCTGCATCATCACCCTCATGCCAGGCAACTCCCAGGCAACCCAGGCAAAACCAAGGTTACCACGCAACCTCACTCAGTCCAACCCACACTGTACTCCAGGAGTAGGCCCTACAGCTGTCTGTCTACAAGGTCGATACCTGTACGCTGTATTCTGGCTGAGACTACAGACATCTTTCCATGGTACTCTGCACAGCAGCACCTCAGAACAGCCCTGACAATCCAACATCCATCCACGCAATATCTCGGAATGGACTCGTCAGTCTCACGGTGGACTATGCCAGCCACAGGACCTGAGCACAAGGCTTCATGGCATGACGAGTCGAGACGACACGAGTCCAAAACAGCCGCAGAGGACAGGCGGTGAGGCGGTCATGTGGCCCAAACCCGATTCTCGCCGAGAAATGAGGATCGCCGGGAAACGCAGAGATCGCGTTGCTGGGTTGGCGCGGAACTGCCCTCCGAGAGCTGTCCTGTGGTGGTTGGTTTATATCGACGAGAAGCTGCAAGATCCCAATGGTTCATCGTTTCTATGCTGATGTTTTCCAGCATTTGGCATGGGACCGAGAGTTCTGTGTGTGTGTAGTCACCCGATGCCGATCACGTGAGACACACCCGACAGTCCCCGACTCTCCATCTCCGTTTGCATCTGCATCTGCATCTGCATCTGTCTGCATCTGCTGTATCCTGACTGTAATTCTTCCAGGCTCTCTGCAAACGCAACAGACCTCGAGTACATGTCAATTGTTGGCAACTCGACCCTGCTCGGAGCCACAAGCAGCTCCTCCTTCCATCCGGCCTCGGGTGCAGTCGGAGACTATTCCCCAACCGCCCTGCTGAGGACGCCATTTGCTTACGAGGCTCCATTGCGGTGGAGCGGTTTCCCGAATCGGTCCGGTCTAATGAATCCGACGATAATGGCGCGGCCTGATTGGCATCTGCAGTGGGCCGATGGGCCTGCGTCGCGAGCTAAACCGGAGCTTCGAGCTCGCTGCTGCTGCCCTGGTAGACGGCCAGAGAGACAGCCAGACAGCCAGACAGCCAAATACCTGGAAGCAGGAGCATCGCTGCAATTGGCACTCGAGCTCGAGTAATTACTGGGAAGGTTACCAGGCCAGCAGTCGTGATGTAAGACTGCCGCATCCGCCGAATCCGCAGCTATCCATCCGTTCCATACCCCCAAGTGGGCGTCTCGCCCAGCCATCCCTTTCCATTGGCCGAGCCAGAAATCGAATCGGAGCCAGAGTGGGAACCGTGAAAATTTTGCCCGGCGAGTATTTATGCCGTCAGCCCTTGCTGGAGAAAGAATCTTGTCTGCTCCCTCCTTTTCTTCCTCCCCCGTCCTACCACCTCTCCCTCTTCCTCTCCCTTCCACCTACCTTCCTCCTTCTCACCGTCCACTCTCCTCTCAACTCGCTCAATTCTTCACAATGGCCTCTCGCGTCTTCGCCTCCCGCCTGGCCTCCAACATGGCCGCGACCTCCAAGGTCGCTCGCCCGGCCGCCCGCTTCCAGATCAACAACGCTGTCCCCAAGCGTACCTTCACCAACGCCCGCCAGACTCCCCTGGCCACCACCCTCCAGCAGGCCCCTAAGCGCTCCGGCATTGTGAACGCCAACATGCGCCAGGCCTTCGCCAACACCCAGAACCGCCGCCAGTACTCTTCCGAAGTCGCCAACGCCATGGTCGATGTCTCCAAGAACATGGGCATGGGAACAGCCGCCTCTGGCCTTGGCGGTGCCGGTATCGGTATCGGTCTCGTCTTCGCCGCTCTGCTGATGAGCGTCTCCCGCAACCCCGCCCTGCGTGGCCAGCTCTTCACCTACGCCATTCTGGGCTTTGCCTTCGTCGAGGCCATGGGTCTGTTCGATCTCATGGTTGCTATGATGTGCAAGTACGTCTAAGCCTGACTGATCAATCGATCGGTCAATTCGCCGGCTGGTCTTGCAGCCAGCTGGTCGCCGAGAAGGATCGGATGGGAATGAATTGGTGTCTACCGTTGGGTTGAGTGAATGTGTTTGTACTATCAGCGTCTCCTACAACCTCGTTGTACATATAGAGTCATAGATGCCACTTGGAGTCTGGTCCTTGGAGGTGTAGTAATTCCACTCTGTCCCAGATGGTGCGCGTTCCTGGCAGAGTTTTTGCATTAGTCTCGTTGCTAGCGTCGGCTATGGTCGGTTCGACGGGTAGTCTAGACCGAGTAGGAGAATCACACCCTTGACCAGAATCTGGGGATTAAGCCATGCACACAGATAAATAAACAACCGATCAAGCTTACCAGCTTGGTTGGGGTACCTATCAGCCATGATACTCAAGGTCCACAGCCCACCATTCTATGAGCCATTGGATCTTCTAAACCGACCGGAGAACCGGAGACCCCGGCACTGCTCTGCTCCATTGCTGACCTCGCATTTCCTCGGCCATGCTAACACAATGTCCCGGACAGCACGGAAGCAGGCCCTTGGGAGGGCTGCAGGCTGGAAGGCAGGGGGCGACGTTGGCTGCATTGACCGGGATCTCATTTTCGACGACAAGCCGAATGCATCCGAGAACCAATGTCCGTCGTCCAAAGATTGACATACAGTTCACGACGACCATGGATCCACAATCCTGAGTCGTAAGGGCAGGCGGAAAGCCCAAATCCGTCATCCTGCACGACATGGTATCATATCACATACGTGCACTGGGTGCGAGACCGTATAAAGCTTGACGTAATTCGCAACGGTAATGGCGCCCGTTTTGATCGTAACCCAGAGGCTGCGCCATGAAAAGCTTTTTATCAGTCTTGTCCTGTATACTGCCGTTGAGGTAGGCTAAGGTCACATCTCCCTTAAGCATGTACCATCCCCGTGGAGCCGCCTCAGGTTGGAGGCCCGAGCATTGTTGGTATTCGGGGTGTTGCCTGAAGAAGACATTGTGACGATGCAGCAGTCGTATGCCTTTGGGATTTGATAAATATGCAGAAAAGAAGTGATTCAAGAAGATTAATGAAAATCTATCCATCAGGCAAGCAGTGCCGGGCTCATAACCTGTCGATCAGCTATCGACCTCGTACTTGCCGAGACTGGTCTGTCTCATCACCGCCTGACCGTCATATAGCACTGACATCCTGGTTCTCCATTCCACGCCAGAGGCAAATGAGACTCGCTCAGAAAGCAGGCGTATGTTATGCAAGGCAGACACAGTAGCAGTGAATCCAGCGGATAACCTTGCTGTCTTTTATCAAGGCCGCAATCCGTTGGCTCCTGGCAGTCAATAATAATGGAGTGAGTGGCCGCGCGGAGCTTCTGCGGAATCAGTGGAAAACAATAGACGAATTTTCTTGGAGACGCTCAATTGCTTCTCGTCTCCGCAGCTGATTAGACCGCGGATCTTTTCAGCTCGAGCGAGCTTTGAGAGGATCAATTGCTCCCGGTCCGTTTTGGTAGGAAAGAAAATGCACGAATAATTCGGTGTTGGCAATTCCGAATTGACAATTGGGCTCATATTGATAATCTGCCAGGAGAGTTTGGCACGGCGTTCGTACTTCCGTGCCGTAGCGTCTGCGATAGGCGTATATATCACCGTAGTAGCTGCTAGATTCCCGTAACGGTCCATCAGGTAAATCGTCCTATAAGTAGGAAGCTTCGTAAACTATGGCGATCGAAGAAACAGCGCCTCACCTGCCATATACGTGTTCCAAGGGACCGAATGCCCTCAAATAGCTCAAGATGTGCCTTCGGTGTCCTGGCCGAGGCCTTAAGTTGTCCAGATATTGGAGATAGTCGGGGTGAAACTTCGCAATGGCCAAAAAGACCTCGTGCCTATCCTGAGACATGAGAAGCCGGCTGTGCGGTCTGTCAAATCAGCACATATACCCCGTGCGTACAGCAGTAGCACTTACCTGTGAGGCAAGCTGGAAGACCCCGTAGGATCCATCCCACCATCTCGGATGTCTCGTGCATCATGAATTTTGGTGCTATGTTGCCCCCCCCCCCCCCCCCGGGGCAAACTCCATGACGCCCTTTTTCTTTGTCAACGACGTCTCGCTGATAGACCAGACTGTAAGGTACTGTATCGCTGCTTCCCTGACGTAGGGCCCTTGTGCATCGCTGACGGTGTCTTCGATAAATTCCATGGCATAGCGGTTGGTTGGTGAGACACCAGAATAGTCTGGGTACTAGTATTACTATTGCACTTGGCTACTTTTGACGGACTGCGTTGTCCTGAACGTCGCCGACAAAGACACATGAGTGGAACAAACCAATGTCGTTGCTGCACCCCAGAATCAAGGAACCAAGCCAATGATAATTGATGTCGCTGGTCGGCTTATACACAGCCCCATCTTCTTCGATACTGAAGTCAAGAGGATGCCGGAATGGCAAGTTCAGGGAGGGCGTTCGCTCGTCCGGCCCGCGTCGATGCAAAGAAAGAAGTCGGTTTGGGCAGTCCATGCTCGACAAACCGACATTCGCGGTGTGCAATGTGACCTGAGAGCCATCAGTTCCAGAACCTTGTCAACAGGATGTGCGAGCTCACGAGACTTCCTGCGATTGTTGATCGAAACAATTAGGTAAGTTAGAACCGAGAATGAGTGGCAGCAAAGGAATTCCTCGCACATGGGAGCTGCTTCCCCGGGGAGGGGGAACCCTGCCGACAACGAGTCGAGATGGCCATGGTCTTTGCGTACTCTGGCAGACCTTCTCGTCGAATCCAACTCGTTGCCTGGCCCTAGCCCATTCACAAAATTTTTGAGCTGAGTCGTAACATCGAGGACGAAGTCATAGTGCTCCTTGTGTCGGCATCAAATCCGGGGATATTTCGCTTCTGGCAACGATGCCACACAGAACGTGTCCAGGAGCCTGCAGGTCTGCTCGACGATTCGAGGATATGGTTCGTGCATTTGAATATTGTTCAGCGATGGAACGGCGTCGCAAGCACGACGCGCCGTGTAAAATGCTCATACCGGGCTGTCGTTTCTCGATTCAGGCTCCCCTGTGTTGAAATCCTGGCCTGTATGCATGTTCGTCAGCAACGTGGACAGCAGTCAAGGGTAAGGAACCCGCGAAAGTCCTCTACCTGAAGGACGGGGGCGTACCAGCAAATATCGCTTTGAAAAACCAATCCAAACTCCGGAGGCGCCACAAAACAGTGCTTTCTGAGAACACATGTGCAAAAAGGATAGAGTGAGGGAAAAGTAAGGCTTCGGCCGTAGAGAGAGGAAGTTGAGGAGAATCCAGAAAATGGAGCAAGTCAGGCAGAACGAGTTAATTTGACTTCAACTAATAATCCAAACAGTCAATCGTGCTGCCGAAAGCTGCATTGAGTGTATGGCGAGTCATTCTTGAGACGTTTGAAACTGGTCGCTTGGTAGTTGGAAACAGTTTAGAGATGCATTAGGGCTGGCTATGCTGCTTCCCGACAACGCTTCGGGTCGAGAGACCAAGTGAATATGCTTCAGATTCAATGCACAGTACCGATTGTGGTATCTGTTCTCCGAAACCATTTTGGTTGGTTTTCTGCATTAGAAGACTGGTATCCGTCCATAGCTGCGCTTCAAAGCGTCATTTGGTGGAATATGGCAGCTATGGCCACACTCTGAGAGACACCAAGACAATACGAATGGATTAGGGCTAACCAAGAGACATATACTCCCACAATGGTATACAGCTACTGGCCCATAGCTAAAACTCTGAGGCGATATGAGAAGAAATGAGAGAATTGGCCTCATTCTCTCAGCCTGTGTAACTAGGTATAACTACCCAGCTTTCTCTTCACCCATCTTATAACCACTACGCATCCCCATATCCCTCATCATCACTTGACAATCACCAAAATGCCTCCGCGGACCTACAAAGTCGGCGTCCTCCTCTTCGACCGCGTCGACATTCTCGACGTCGCCGGCCCCATCGAGATCCTGTCTCACGCGTCGCACAACAAAAACCCCGACGTCCCCGACCGCATGTTTTGGGTAGTCACCATCGCGCGAGACAGGACCATCCGCGCCGGGGCCTCTCTACCGATCCAGGCGGACATGTTTCTGGACGAGGTGCAGCTCCCCGACTTCGACATCCTGCTTGTCCCCGGCGGTCCTCCGTCCGCGATACGGACGCTGATTGACTCGGATGCTCCTGAGCTGGGCCTGGTCCGCGAGTATGCTGCGCTACCGCCCGACCCCGACCCCGGTAGGGAGCGACTGCTGTTCTCCGTCTGCACGGGGGCGTTGCTCCTCGGCGCTGCGGGCGTCTTGGATGGGGTTACCGTGGCTACGCATCATCGCGGCTTGGACCTCCTCAGGGATGTTTCGGACCGGGCGAATAGCAGGGATGCAAAGTCTCCGACGGTTGTGCATAGGCGGTATGTGGACGGCGGTGTTCTGAAACCCGGGTTGAGGCTCCTGACGGCTGGGGGTGTTAGCAGCGGGCTGGATGCGGCGCTGTATCTTGTTGGGCAGCTGGCAGGACAAGATATCGCGGGTTTCATAGGAAGGGTGATGGAGTATGAGTGGAGGGGCCCTGATGCTGGGGAGTGACACTGGAGTCTCATGGTCAGGCTTACAGTAGTAAGTATCCTTGCACTGAGCCTACTTAGTATTCCTTCAGCCGGACATCGAGCATAGCCCTATGTCTACTCTGTATCCAGGCTTACCTTTACCTCCATGCACGACATACAGCCCCGTCAGAAACAGGAATAAGCAAATAGTGCAACCAGGCCAGCGAGTTAGCCCAACGACTCTGTATCACCTCGCATAAGAGCTGCGCTGCAACCATCCGCTGTCAGAATCGCACTGTCGTCTGCGCGTAACCTCGTCTATATATACCATCCTGAATATACTGTCGTTTTGCGCCTTCGCCACGTGCAATTTCATGCCGTTGGTGTCACCAGTTCGCACCGTACAGGGTAGCTTATTATCCGACGAATCGCTGCATCTCTAGTCATCACTCGGCATCCTGTCAGCGGTCTTATCCTGCGAGTGTCGGTTGACGCCATGGCCATGGTCTTTGCGGTCTGGGCCTACGCATTGGATGATGATGCTGACTACGGATCTGCCGTGAGATGAGATGAGAGTGGTGTGGTGAGGATGTAGGTTGCTTGGGGCTCTCGATGGTATAAAGTCGTTGATTCAGGGCGGGAGACAAGTCTTGTCTTTAAACAATTCTTCAAGGCTTCAGTTGACTGAATAGCATTCTCTGCAATTCAGATTTACTATGCTCGCCGTTTTCAACGACCAGAAAGACACGTTCGCCGCTCTCCAGGATGCCAGCAACGGGATATATCCCGTCATGAAGCCCGTGGACCAGAAAGATGCGATCACCCAGACGACGGAGATATCCAATCCCTCGTCTGATGAGCAATCCAGCGCGGAGCAGCTACAGGGCGCTCCCTCCACCATCAATGGCTCGCATTCTGAATCCAAGGACCCATCAACGGAGGAAGAGTCCCTCTCATCCGACGAGAAGACAGCGGTATCCATACTCAAAGTCGTCGAGAGCTACGGCGTCAATTACGAGCAATCTGGCGAGAAATGGAAGGGTCTCTCCTCATTCGTTCCCACGGTCGCCGCGCAGGTCCAGAAGCACGAAGCCATTCGCATGATCCTGCCTGCCTTCCCTTTCAAATCGCCCAATTCCCGGGACAAGGTGCTCGGCGTCCTTCCTGATCTCGGAGAAGAACTGGCTCTGTGCCATCTGAATGGACTGTGCGAGAACATCGCAAGGGTGTACAGCCCCGGTGCGGACGTCCATATCAGTTCGGACGGACTGGTATACAGTGGTGAGTAGGACCTCCAGCATTTTCAGACAATAACTAACCATCCAGACATCCTGCGCGTTCCCGACGAAACAGTCTGGGAATACGGCGAGGCACTGCGCAAGCTCGCAGTGGACAAGGGTCTGCAGCATATCAAGTTCATCCGACTCTTCGAGCTCCTCGACCACACATGGACACCGACCACGACGCCAGAAGCATCCAAATCATACTACCTAACCCACGCGCCCTGTCTGCGTCGCGAGCTCATGTACCGCTTCGAAGACCGCAGCTTCGACGCGACACACGCCATCAAAACAGACAACGACACCTGTCTGACCTACCGCGGCTACATCAAGTTCCTGACCAAGGACCTCGCGCACCAGGAAGGCACAAACACAACCCAGCCGAGAACCAAACGCAGCCGCGCAAGCCACGTCGCGCAGACCGCGCGCAGCATGATCGTGCGCGGCAAGATGTTCGCGGCGGCCATCCGCGCCAGCCGCCCTGACTTCGTGCGGCTGTCCATCCACGAGTCGACCGGCGAGAAGAAGCTGTCCATCTCGCTGGTCCCGCAGGCCCGCGGCATGCTGGGCTTCACGCCCTGGCACGCGTGCATAGCCGTCGGCGTCGACGGCTCCTTCCGCACCGTCCACGCAGAGGATGTCCGCGAGTCCCACGACCTGGTCTACAAAGCCGGTCGCCCGTATTTCTTCCGCGAGCGCTCAGACCTCTTCAACTGGGCCGCGGGTGATGAGAGCAGCGGCAGCGGCGGGGTGAGCGTCAAGTTCGAGCATCTCTACCCGTGCGGACTGATCATCCGCCCCGCGGACGTCGACGACGCGCGGGTCCCACCGTCCATTGCAAGTCTGCCGATGGCCAAGGTCCGGAAGCTGGCGCATACGCAGTCGCCGGTGATCCTGCGGGGGTTCGCCGATAGCCTCAATGAAGAGCAGTACGTGCAGGCAGCCGAACGACTCGGCCAGATTCTGCCGTGGAGCTTCGGAGTGATCCAGAAAGTGCGGGACGCGGGACGGACGGACAAGCTGGGCAACAACGTGACGTCGAACGAAGCGATGCCGATGCACTACGACGGGATGTTCAAGTTCGCAGACCGCACCGACGCGAGCACCGGCGAGACAACCCGTGTGCAGATCCCGCCGGGCTTCCAGTTCTTCACCTGTCCGGCGACGGCGCCCAAGGAGAGCGGATACACGCTGTTTGCGAGCTCGCGGCTCTTCTTCCGGTATCTCCCGCTGCATCATCCGCGGTGGTCGCTGGAGCGGCTGGCAAAGGCGACCTGGGCCATGGATAATGACGGGTTCTGGGACGCGAAGGTCAAGAATCTCCCCCTTGTCGTGCGGCATCCGGTCACTGGGCTGCCGTGTCTGCGGTGGCATCAGCCGTGGGACAAGAATAGGACCAAATTCTCGACGTGTGCTGTGAGCATCGAGGATGTGGGCGCGCAGGAGAGTGAGGAGCTGGTACGGCTTGTGGATAGGCTGCTGTATGACTTCCGGGTGTGTGTGCGGTTTGAGTGGGAGAAGGGCGATATGCTGGTGAGTGATAACTCGGCGATGCTGCATACGCGGACAGGGTATGCGAGTGAGTGCCAGAGGGAGCTGTGGCGGATTCATTTTGATTAGTTGTTTGTTGTTGGTTGTCTTGTTAGGTGTAGTAAGAGCTAGCCAGAATGCATCGTTTCTTTGGTTTTAGGGCTAAGTTTACATACGATGTACCATTGATCGAATTGCAACTACTTCATATTTTCTATAACTCCCAGCAAACCAAGAAGAAAAAATAAAGTACCACTATGTCACCCTACCTCCAACTCAAAGCATCATAACCTGATAACTACTCAACCAACCCGGCTTATGCACCGGACAAACCAGCCCATAGCCACCCGTCCCGACGCCCGCCGCAGCCGGGTTCGGAATCGCCCCAGGAACCTGGCACAGACACATACTCGACATACCCGCCGACCCAAGGCCCGCGAAGGCGTCCCCCGGGGCTCCTTGGGAGTTGGATGCACTCGAGGCGAGTCCGGGGGAGTCCTGCTGTGGGATTAGGACGATTGTGCGCGGGCGGTTCGGGCTGGTGTTTAGGGCTTGAATGATTTGCGGGAGGGGGTTCTCTGGATTGGTTAGTTTCAGTCAGCACCTTGGACTGAAGACCTTGCCTGTTGTTGCTTGGTAGTAGAGGTTGGATGGAGACTGGGGCTGGAAGGGTAGAGGCTCAGAAATGCCGGACTGGTTCATGGCTGTCCCGGCCGTCCCGGGATACGCTCCTGGGAAGTATAACGACACGTCCGAGGCGATTGTGCCCGGAGTTGGCGGGCACGGCGGAGAAGCGTTTATGAGCGAAGATGAAGGCGTCGAAGGATCGAACTCGACACTCCCGTCAAACAGTGGTGCAGGATCTGCAGGCGATAACAGAGGCATTTGCCCCATAGATGTGCTGCAGGAAGCGCATACGTCCGCCGATGCGTCATAGGGCGGATTAAATGGCGCTGGTGTCTCTGGGCGAGGCGAGGGAGGCCTCTCGTTCTCGTACAGAGGCATCAAGCCAGGCGCCGTGTTTGGCTGGTCCCACACCTTCACGCCCGCCGCCGCCCTCAGCTCGCTGGCGATAACGCGCTCCTGCAGCTTGGCCATTCGATCGCGGATTTTGCGGCCTAGCTGGGTGAGCACATAGAATCAGACAGGGCAGCGGGACGGGCTCACGGTGATTCCGCTGCGAGAGACGGTTCTGAAGCCGTCTTCTTTCCACCGGGTCCTGTCTTTGGCCTGGGGACCCGCTGGCATTCTTGCTCTCGGCTGGACTGTTGTGCATAGAGGCAGCTTGTTCCGTGGGAGTCTGCTGGGCGGACATTGCGAAGAGCACTGGTTTTTCTGTGAGCATCATTTCCATTCAAATGGGGCGGACGTTGGTAGAGCCCACTATCACACGGAGTATAGTTTTATACGAGCTGTAACCGGCGGCGCCAGAGTCTCAGAAGGCAACACAGCTGTGCGACGCCCTGCGGACGGGCCAATACAGCCTCCCACCCTCGTGGTTCAGCCGGCCTTGCCTCGTGCTCGGTGAGAATCTGGGTTCAGCTGCAGCGTGGGTGTTGGCACCGGGCTCCTTGCTGTAGAACAAGAGAGCAATCCTGGGGTGTGCGAGACTGGGGTGTCGGACTCGAGTAGGGTCGTTCGTGTCAGTTTTTTCCGAGCCACGCGAGATCCTCACGGCTGGTGCCCGGCTGTATAGATCTGCCGCTCCCTCTGCATGGGAAATCGGGCGTATGTAAAGTTGCGTGTCGTGATCTAGAATCAATAAGCGTCAGGCAGACTCGGCTGGAGCATAGCCAACATCACCAGCTCCGGAACGCATAACCCGAGCAGGTCAGACTGCAAGTCATCCAACGCCAGAGCTTTCCAGATCTGGCTCTATTCCTCGAGTTCGTGAACTGAAACCTGTGCGATCGCCACCACTCAAATCGACTATCCGGGGTTCGTATGAGATGAGATGCACCGGCGCTGGGATCGAAAGGGTCCAGGGCTGGACGAGTCGGTTGCACGAGATCAGGGATGCTTATCGCAGATCTCGCAGGATGATAGATGTGTTGTTGTCGTTATCCGGCAGATGGGGTTGGATGTTGGTTGAGCAGGGATGGCTGCTGGGGCATGATGTCCGATCTGGCAGACAGACAGTAGACAGGTGACCGGATAGCCAGGCAGAATATAAGGATTAGTATGTGGTTCAGTGAATACGAGTGCTGGTAAGATTGTGTAACCCTCGCTGCCAGTCTCAGGCAGCCAGTTTCTCTTCTTCAACCCTCACTCCCACTCTTCTCAACATCTTCTTCTGAAGCCAGCCCTAACCACCAACATAACACAAATGACCCTCCTCCAAGCAGCGACAACCCTCCTCCCCTACCACCTCCTCTCCTACGGCGCCTTACTCGGCTCCGAGCTCTACCAGGTATCCCATCCTATCAACCCATTCCATCCCATCGATGCTCGCAGCTGACGCCCCAGACCTTCATCAACACCAAAATCTGCTTCCGCGCCCTCCCCATGCGCGAGTTCCTCGTCCTCCAAAAATGCCTCTTCCCCGCGTACTTCCGCACCCAGCTGGGCCTCGTCGCTCTGACAGCGGCGACGCGGCCGCCCGCCGGGATCGGCTCGTTTGTACGGCATGTCTCTGATGCGGTGCCGCTTGTCATCATCGCTACGACGGGAGGACTAAATGAGTGGGTTTTTGGGCCGCGGACTACGAGGGATGCGTTTGTTCGGAGCGCTGTTCATGGTGAGTAGCACTCTGGTTTGGTGGGCTGTTAGTGGACGGAGGTTGACGATCGATAGAAAGTGCTACCGAGTCGGGAACCAAAGAGACAGAGAAGGTCAACAAGGCGGATCGGGCATTCGCGAGGAACCATGCCATGTCGATTCATCTGAATGCTATTTCGGTGGTTGCGACGATTTGGTATGCGTTTTCTCTGACGTCGAGTTTGCTTGCAGACAGCCCTGCTGTATAACATAGCATAGTATTTCTTTTCCTAGCGTGAGCCACTCTGCCTTTTGCGCGGGACATGAAGTGAGGCTCCTTCTCGTTTGAGTCCCGCCTAGCTATGGAGTATGTTTATACACCAAAGACTAACAATTCTGACCTCCGGTTAATGCCAATCCCCTCGGACCGAAGCTCTTCAATGCTGAATCAACACTATGATCGGGAAATAGACCCATAGAGCCATATCCAAAGGTGGCCTGGTTGGCTTGGTCGAACATCTGAATTGATGCGCTTTCAGCACCAATAGTATTATAATAGCGATATGCCCGGGGCAACCGTTACTGTAGATCGTACGTGTCGATCAAGGCAGAGGCGCGGCGTTTTTATATCCGACTGTTTATCAGGTTGATTGATCACCCCGGATTCTCCAGCTTCCTAGGAGAAGCAGGGTAGATCGTCGAACACCCTGGTCATGTCAGGCTCGAGTGCCCACGTCGGGAGATGCTTGCAGCAGATGGCGACATAATAGTATTTGGCCCTGTTACTTTCTTTGTATTGGATGCCCCCACTAAAACACTGCACTTTACAGACTACTCGATAGGATCAACTGCGGGTTTCAAGCAGAGGCACGGGTGCTTCTTACGCCTGATCCTTCCTTTAAATCCGCTTCTTAGGCTTTATGCAAGAGTATGCCAATCAATCCATTTTTGTCTCTCTTCCTGTGCCACTCATCAGCAATATATATTAACAGAAGGTGGTGGAATTCAGTTGAATATATATTTTTACTTTTATCCGCGTTCTTTAGCCCTAATTGCCTGAGAAAGCTGGAATCTACCAGGCTAGCCGTTACAAAGTGTGTGCATCTGCATTTGCCACTTATGCTACGTACAAGTGTCTCCGCACCTGCTCTCCCATTATTTACAAGTTTAAGCATTTTATAAGTCCAGAAAATTCGCCTAGCTAGATATGTACCTCCCAAACCACTGTTGACTTGAAGGTACTACATCTCCAACCACCACTTTTTGCCCAGCGAATATCCACTCACTCCAGCCAGACAGACAGACCCCCAATGCCACAAACATATTATACCCGACCCAACCTCAAGTGGGTCGACATCACCGCCGCCATCTTCATCGTCGTGTATCTAGTCGTGCTTGTAACCCGCGGCCCCTTTAATCCCCCCGCATACGCCGCATTTGCCGTTGTCGCCGCGTGCGCGTTTCTGACCATTGTACTCGATCCGGAGACGACATACCAGACGCGGCGGATGCTCGATGATGGGAGGGAAGTGCGCGTCCGAAGACCGCTTGTTGGATTCCGGTCGCTGGAGGAAACGATGGGGGCCAACGGGGGGTATGAAGTGCGGGCTGTGGATGGGTTTCGGTATGAGGAGGCTTTGATTCGGATATAGGATGGATGTCTTGAGTATCTAATATTGAAGTAAAGCAGAAGAAGCATGCGAAGTGTGTGCAAAGTCAGTATTTAAGAAGGGGTTGCCGTTCAGGTGCTGACCTGATTAGGCAGTTCGTTGAGACCAGTATACGATACGTACGTACATGAACCGCCAAAACCCCTTTTCTCCCTTCACGATGGCTTCAACGGCTCTTCTTCTAAAACTAGGCCAGCTTCCCACCGGCAGAGCCACTGCGCATACCGTTTACCAGACAACTAGGCCAATTCATCTGGCTCGAAAGGTCCGTACCGTATCAATCTACCTACCCCTTCCATTCCATTCCATTTCACATCTCCTACTTACACATACTATTTGATCAAGCAGCAAATTCGGGCAGCCTGCTGTAATCAAGTCCGTCCGTCACTTTCGCATTGCCAATGAGAGTGACGTCCTGAGCGAATTCCAGTCCCGAACGCTACCCGACGAACAGGCCGACTGCAAGAGAGCTTCTTGAGGACAAGTGGCTCGATGAACTATGAAGGACCCGCACTTCTGTATCTCTGAAAGACATACTCAGATACGGCCCTTGAGATCCGTAGTCCATTGTGGATGGATTGTCGTGGCGCTTATTCTCGGAGCCCTTTAGCTCGGATGATCCACCATAGCAAGGGATAGGGTAGCCCTAGCTGAGCTCTCACGGACAGAGCGCTCGCTGCATAGGCCAGAAGCTAGAAGACGGTATCAGGTGAATACCCGCTTCGCTTCATGACTGCTGTTGCGAAGAGGTTGGGTTCGGGAGGGTCCGAAGGTCTGGTTGCTGAGGCACCAAGAGACAATGCATGATGAAGTAAGTACTAAACATCAGAGACATAAAAAGTCATAAACACGTCTGCGAGTCATAAACAACCTATCCATCCTGTCGTCTACCCCCACAGCGGCGGATGGATGTACTCCGATGCACGGTCAAGAAGATTAGGTATCGACCACTCTCCGCTTGTCGAGCTCTCTGGTGTCGTAGGAGGAATAGACCCCATGCTCGGTGTCATGCCAGTCGAAACGGGCAGCGCGAGGTTGTTCATCGAGGCAGGCGTTGCATTCGGATTCATGTACGTCGAAACCCCGCCGGCCCCAGGAGCATGACCCTGGTTGCGAAATGCGGCTGACAGCTTTTCGAGCGCTCGAAGTGTTTTGATCAGCGGTTTCGCCCACTGCGCTTGCGAGTCCGCCGCCACCGACGCCGGAACTGGTTCGGTGGAATTGATTGCAGCTGGGTTTGCCGCAGTCGTGTTCGTAGTGCCGGGGTTGGTATTGAACGTGGCCGCGCGGTCCGGAGGCATCGGTGTGATACCTGACGGATCGCCCACTGGAACCTGGCATTGTTCAAAAGAATTCTCGGAGTTCGCTCGTTCGGCAATGATCAGCTTCAGTTGCTGTAGTAAGCTGAAGAAACGCGGTTCGGATTTGGACTCTTCGATGACAGCCAAAAGGAAGATCGAGCTGATGGCACGCTGTAAGGTGATCCACGAACGTGCCGCGTGGGTGCTGATAGTGTGCATCTCAACATACGCCTCGACGGTTCCCATCAGATTGCTAATACAGTCACTGCGCATGCTGCGCGTAATGGGGTCATTTGTATCTGCGGTAGACTTGAGCGCTGGCCGGCAGAGTTCGGAAGAAAAGTAAGACGAGTGGAGATTTAGCACAACTCGTTCAAGGTGCTCTTTTGGCGAGTAGCAGTAGTCTCGGCTGCGCAGCGACGGCTTCGCTTCGACCATAATCTGTTGAATTCGCTCTTTGTACGCCTGGATAGACTTGAGGCTCATCTGTGAGTGCGGGCTAAGCATCCGGCTACGGACAACCTCCAAAGCGAGAGATATCACCCGGCAGAGGGTTTCGAAATATAACAGTTCACCCGGCTTAGACTCTTCTCGGTACGCAAGATCCGGCTGGCTGATAGCCGTCGTCGACGGCCGATCGTAAGAGAGGGAAAAATGGCTATCCTGCCATGCCATGGACCACCTGTCGACATCAGCTACCTCCAACTAGATGCTGTCTAGAATCATACCAGACGTGTCGCCTTCGATACCGCTCCGTCGGCGTGAACTGGCCAGATTCCACATGCAATCCAAGGGCCAATCCCATTCGAAGTGTCATGCCTAACTATGTTAGTTCCCATTACCGATTGTGATAACCCACACGTACCAAGGAGAACATATGAAATTCCTGGATTCATATTATACGACAACACGTTTCCAATCACTAGAAGCGTTTGGATGGCTTCGATTGACGGTTGAGACAGGAAATTGGTCATTCGTAGGCATTGGTAGGAGCAGCACACTATGCAATGTGAGTATAATCAACTACAGATTTTCAGGAAGCATACCATAGACTTGGGAAGTTAACTCCCTCTCCTTGCTTGGCAGGTCGGATGATTGGCAACCCGATGCTAGCACAGCAAAGAGGAGTCCCATGAATGCCATACTGACTCCAAACGGCTTTTGAGTTGGATCATCGTCTGCTCGATACACTCCACCCATTGCCGCTCTGTTCCGTAATAAGAAATCAAGGCTTATTTCGAACGCTCTGACATCCTCGAGGACAGGGTAGATCGCCCCGGCAATGTCCCGGTAGTAATAGAAGAATCTGTGCAACGGCAGTCAGTAAGACGAGTCGCATAGTCCTTGATGCGGCGCAACTAACAGCTTACACTGTTGATCGTTCGGCAGCGCACTGCAAACCGCGCTCACGTCGAACGAAGACATATCCGTTGACCAGAGATCAATAAAAGGATAGGTTGCGGATTCATTGTCGAGTCCCAGCTTCGGCAAGATGCCACCCTCCAACAAAGCCTGTACCTGATCCGAACCAGACCTGTTGTTCAAGATATACGCCAGGACAGATCGCGAACCCAGATGAATTGTCCCTTCGCCCAGCGTGTTGGCCGCATGTATCCCCTCTCGTTCAGGGGACCCGCCCTTTGACCTGCTACTCGCATCCCCGGTCTGTGCGCTGCCTGTCTCAAGAACTGAGCCCTGTCCGTCCTCCACTTTATCGAGGCGCATGCGCAAGTTGAAAATGGTGCTCTCCATATCCTTCAATCGATCGCGCACATTGTCCCACTCGTCGCGGGCGACTGACACCCCCGCGGCGGATCCCAGCGCACTCGGTCGACTGAAAGGCGGCTCGTGTTTCACCGGTGGATGTTCGGTATGGCTCGCGGGTTCGACATGCTCGCCTCTCCCAGCAGCTTCTCCGCCAAACAAGTTGTTCTCGCCAAACGACTCTGTGCCAGGCTCGGGCACAATGCGTTTCTTCAACGGTCGCTCGTACGAACACAGATTCGCATGGTCACGCTTAACGCATCCATCGCACGGTAGATTTCGATCGCATTTGACCTTTCTCGCATGGCAGGGATAGCAAGCTTTTGGTTCGCGGGTCTTCCGCTTAGTGCGGATGATCGCATCGACCTGGTGCTGAGGAAGCTCGGAGACGTCTGGCGATGGCGCAGCGGACTGTTCGCGGCGCGCCGGCGACGAGAATGGCATCGACGAGTGATATGAGGAGTCCATCGTGTAGAATGGAGGAAGTAACGGGTCCCTTGCTATCGCTATCACTAGCTCGGGGAGAGGCCGGAGGAACGCGGGGAGACGACCAGCAACAATGGCATTGAATCATATGCCTTTGCCAGGAAACAAAGATCTAGTACGGCGTCTGGAGATTGCAATCGCCGCCACTAGCAGAGTTGCGCTGCTGCTGGCTCTCGCTGGCTGCGATCGGAACCGGCATCGAATGCTGAGTCAGCAAACCAGTCACGTGAATATATTCGGTGATATAAATGATCCGGCTGATGATAAGATAACCGAAAACAGAATAGCGCGGGGCCACTGATTTTGCAGCGGCGGCGACCAGAAACCGCGACAGCGACATCCCTCTTCGATCGCAGCCTGGAGGGTGTCTGGAATTGTCGTCTCCTGGTCTGACGGTTCTAGTTTTTCCCATTTCCTTTATTCCACGCATCTCATACCATCCGACTCCCCGCCTGAACCCCGCCGTCCCTCCATACCTCACCATGGCCACTCCATCCACCGGCACCTACTTCACCATTCCGGGGTCTGTCGCATTTTCCCGCTCTCGTTCTCGCGCGATTGCTGCCAGTATTGGAGCCCAGGAGATTCGATCTCAGTGGATTCACTATGTCCATGCCGCCGAACCGCTAGACTCGCCGCAACAAAGTGCCCTCGAAGAGCTCCTTCGGTATGGCGATATCACCGATATTCCGGCATCTTTCAGCTCCGAAGAGGGTGAATATGACGTCTTCTATGTCTCCCCGCGAACCGGGACGATTTCTCCCTGGAGTTCCCAGGCTACCGGTATATCCCATGTCTGCGGGTTGCGCAAATACGTCAAGCGGGTTGAGAGAGGAATGAAGATATCATGCCTGCGCGCGGGCTCCGGGTACAAGCCTGGTTTCCAAGACGTTCTACATGACCGGATGACACAGATGATTAGCCAGGACGAACCCGACCTCCAGCTGATGTTTTCCGACCACCTTCCCCAACCGCTGCAGGTCATTCGCCTCCACGGCTCCGATAAGTCCCCGAAGGAAACGCTGCAGGAAGCCAATAAGAATCTAGGGCTGGCGTTGGAAGAGTCAGAAATTGATTATTTGGCAGAGGCATATGGCCCGAACGGTGCCATTGCTCGAGATCCTACGGACGTCGAGCTGTTTATGTTCGCCCAGGTCAACTCAGAACACTGCCGCCACAAGCAATTCAATGCGTCATGGATCATCGATGGCACTCCCAAGCCAAACAGTCTCTTTGCGATGATCCGGAATACACACCGGAAGCACCCCGACCACACTGTCAGTGCTTACAGCGACAATGCCGCCGTGTTGCAGGGAGGCGACTCCGCTTTCTGGGCCCCTGATCCGGTGACCGGGGAATGGATGCACACCAAGGAAGTTGTCCATTTCTTGGCCAAGGTTGAAACCCACAACCACCCCACGGCCGTATCTCCATATCCGGGTGCTGCCACCGGCTCTGGCGGTGAAATCCGTGACGAGGGCTCCGTCGGTCGTGGTTCACGGCCAAAGGCTGGTCTGGCGGGCTACTGTGTATCTGACCTTCTCATCCCAGAATTACGGCAGCCATGGGAACTTGACGTTGGGAGGCCAAACCACATCGCCAGTAGCTTGGATATCATGCTGGAAGCGCCGATCGGCAGCGCTACATACAACAATGAATACGGCCGACCTTGCATCTCAGGATATTTCCGCACTCTACTCACGGAAGTCGATACTGGGGACGGTCAGTCCGAGCTTAGAGGCTACCATAAGCCCATCATGATCGCCGGTGGTGTTGGGACGGTCCGGCCGCAGCACGCCATCAAGAAGCCAGAGTCCGTCAAGCCTGGCTCCTACCTCGTGGTCATGGGCGGGCCTGCAATGCTGATCGGTCTGGGTGGCGGCGCCGCTTCCAGTATCACCTCCGGCGAGGGCTCTGCTGACTTGGATTTCGCCAGTGTGCAGCGAGGAAATGCGGAGGTCCAACGGAGAGCCCAGGAGGTTATTAATGCGTGTGTTGCGATGGGATTCGATAATCCCATCAAATTCATCCACGACGTTGGTGCCGGCGGACTGTCGAATGCACTCCCTGAGCTGATCCATGATTCCGGTCTCGGTGCCACATTTGAGCTCCGTGAGATTGAAAATGCTGACAGAAGCATGAGCCCTATGCAAATCTGGTGCTGTGAGGCTCAGGAGCGATATGTTCTTGGGGTCAGCGAAGAGGGTATGAACAAATTTACTGCCATTGCCCAGCGTGAGCGCTGCGGCTTCTCCGTTGTTGGCCGTGGTGGCGGTACGTCCGAAGATGAGAAGCGACTCATCCTCCTCGACAGAGAATCCAAGGAATACCCCAGTCCCATCGACCTGCCCCTATCGGTACTCTTCGGGAAGACACCGAAGATGACTAGGACCGTGGACTCGCGGAAATTGAAGTTGCCGGCCGTGGATGCCGGTCTTACCACATACGTGCCGTCAATCTCCGCTACTCAAGAACTAGTCGGGGAGGCTGCCAACAGGGTTCTTTCTCTTCCTGCAGTCGCTTCCAAGTCGTTCCTAATCACCATTGGCGACAGAACGGTTGGAGGTCTCACTGCTCGTGACCAGATGGTTGGCAAGTGGCAGACACCTGTCTCCAATGTTGCCGTCACTGCCACCGCACTGCATCCTGGCATGAAGACAGGTGAAGCCATGGCCATTGGTGAAAAGCCAACACTCGCTTTGATCTCTCCAGCCGCGTCAGCCCGCATGGCAATCGCCGAATCGCTCATGAACATTGCCGCCGCCGATTTAGTTGAACGCTTGAGCCATGTCAAGCTGTCCGCAAACTGGATGTCTGCTAGCAACCATCCCGGTGAAGGCGCCGGCATCTACGAGGCCGTCGAGGCCATTGGACTCGATTTCTGTCCTAATCTTGGCATCAGCATCCCAGTCGGGAAAGACTCTATGTCAATGAAGATGAAGTGGAAGGACGAGGCCTCCAATGAGGCAAAAGAAGTCACTGCTCCCATGTCTCTTGTTATCTCCTCGTTCGCGCCTGTTTCCAATATCCGCAAAACATGGACTCCCGCCCTTCGACGGGTTGAAGATGTCGGCGAATCGGTCCTCATGTTCGTTGACCTCTCGTTCGGCCGGAAAGCGCTGGGTGGCTCTGCTTTGGCCCAGGTCTTCAATCATGTTGGAGACGAGGCCCCGGATGTCCGTAACGTTGATATTTTCAGGGATTTCTTCGACGCCGTTCAGTCTTTGCAACATGTCGGCATTGTTCAAGCTTACCACGATCGATCCGACGGTGGTCTGTTTACTACTCTTGCTGAGATGATGTTTGCTGGTCGGTGCGGTGTTGAAATTGCGCTCGACAGCATTTGCCCTGCCCCTGACGCTCGGAGCGTCAATGAAGCGCTGTTCAACGAGGAACTGGGTGCCGTCTTCCAGGTTCGCAAGAGACACGAAACTGAGTTCCGTGCCTGCTTCGCCACCTGTGGCCCGCCTCCTGGTCTGATTCACAAGATCGGCCGTGTTTCTGAGCGACAGAAACAGAACCTTGCCATCTACCACGGCGCCACCCTGGTGTATCGCAACAGCCGGTCTAACCTCCAGCAAAAATGGGCATCTACATCATATAACATGCAGAAGATCCGCGACAATCCGGCCTGCGCAGATCAGGAATATGCCAATATCCTCGACGACGCCGACCCCGGTTTGTCGTGGAACCCAACCTTCGATCCGAAGGATAGGAGCTTGCCCTGGTTCACGAGCCTCACGCAGATGACCCCGTTCAGCAACAAGCCTCGCGTAGCCATCCTGCGTGAGCAGGGCGTCAACAGCCAATCTGAAATGGCATTCGCGTTCAGCATGGCCGGGTTCTCCGCTGTCGATGTACACATGACTGATATCATCAACGAGCGAGTCTCACTCGCCAGCTTCGTCGGCCTCGCAGCCTGCGGCGGCTTCTCCTACGGCGACGTCCTCGGCGCGGGCCAAGGCTGGGCCAAATCCGTGCTCCTCCACGAGAACACCCGACGAGAATTCCAAGCCTTCTTCGAACGCCCAGACACCATCACCCTGGGCGTCTGCAATGGCTGCCAATTCCTCTCCCGGCTCAAGGAACTCATCCCGGGCGCCGAGAGCTGGCCCAGCTTTGAGCGGAATGCAAGCGAACAATACGAAGGCCGCGTCGCAATGGTCCGCATCTCCGACCCGGACCCATCCCGCCCCTCCGCCTTCTTCCACGGCATGGACGGCTCCTCGCTCCCGATCGCCGTCGCACACGGCGAAGGCCGCGCATCCTTCTCGCCGGCAACATCCGCGTCCCCTCAATCGTTTGTCCGCGAGGGTCTCGCGCCGGTGCGATACATCGACACAGCCTCCCTCAAGCCCACCATGAAATACCCGTTCAACCCGAACGGCAGCGCCGAAGCCATCGCCGGCGTCCGGACGCTGAACGGCCGCGTCCTGGCCATCATGCCGCATCCTGAACGGACCATCATGAACGGCATTGGCAGCTGGCTGCCTCCTGATGCGGACAAATGGGGTGACATCGGTCCCTGGGGCCGTGTGTTCTTCAGTGCTAGGAGGTGGGTTGGTTGATTTGGCTGCAGTCGGTGGCCGTTTTCTGTCATGGCCGAATGAGTAGATGAAAAGTATAGTGTCATTTGCATATTCGATCGATTGGTTTATATGCTCAGTACAAATGTTAGAACCTTGGTATCAGATAGGCATGGTTAATGAATGACTTATTGATGTGAAGTTCAATTGACAGAAGCAGACGTAGATATTAATTAAAAAGCCCTGAATCCAATCTGAAGATAATACAATACGTACGTACTCATTAAAATACGCAAGATAATCCAGAAGGCCCAACACTACAACCCAATTCAATCCAAATCAAAACAAAACACCAACCCGCTGAAAAGAACATTAACCCATAATAATTCATCATCATCAAGTCACACAAACGAGCAGAATGAATCTCACGCCCCGAACGGCGCCCTATCCCTCCACTCCAATTTCTCCGCCAAAATCTCCCAGCTGTGCTGACCGTCAACGCGCCCGACGCCCCTGAGGCCAGCGGTGATGAAACCGACTAGGCTGCTGAATGAATCTTTGGTAGATTTCAAATGCTGGGTGTACGCCGCAGAGCCGCGGGGTGGGATTCCCGATTTGGGTGTGGGAGTGAGAGTGGGGGTGTGGTATTGCTGGGAGTCAGAGTCGTCGTCGGAATCATCGAGATAGCCGACCGCGGAGGCGTAATCGCTACTTTTGGCGCGGCTGTGAGGAGTCGCGTAGCGGGTTGGATTGCTGGGGATGCGGTTTGTTGTTTGGAGGTCTGCGAAGTGGATGCAAGTGTCGAGGAGGGTGATGATAGCGTCGTGGGTAGGGGCGAGGTTTTCGGAGAGCAAGCACTGGGATTCGAGAGAGGTCATGTAGTCGCGGTGGACGGATATCATGGCGTCGACGTCTTTGGAGGAGGAGAGGGATTTGTGCATTGATTCTGTTGTTGTCGAGATGACTAGGTCTGTCATGTGGCTGTAGAGAGTGTTTAAGAACCAGAGCATGTTATGACGAAGGGCGTAGCCGAGTGCATTTGTTCTGCCACCGGCCGCGCGGTCGTCCCGCGAACGCTGCTTGAGAACGGCATACTTCGCCCGCCGGATTTGCATCAGGAAGATGGTGACACGTTGGTAGGTGGCAATAGCTTCCTTGGTGATGATGTTCGCGACAGGCCACGGGAGAATGTAGTCGAACGAAAGAGCTTTGAGGATCTTCACCGATCTGCTGTGCTCTGGTTTGTCTGATGGAATCTTCGATCGTACTACAATTCCAGAGGTGTCGATGAAGGAGGACGTGCTGAATGCGCTTTGAGCCAATTCGGTAAGCAGAAACCGATCGTTCCACGTGCCCCTTCTGTCAATCAGCTCAAAAATCTTGCTGTCAATGGTGCTGAAAATGCTCATGTCCTTGCATAAGTAGATGTGCTCCAGTGCTTCGAGGGATATCCACAATCCGCATCGCTGGCCGAGTTCGTTCCGCAGCATGTTCGAAGTGACGGAATGATTTGCGTCGACCAGTCTCTCAAAAGCGGCCTCAAATAGGGCTGAGAAAGGCAGACAAAGCGATGATGAAGAATCCTGGGGAAATATGTCTTCAAATGCCAATGAAGTATTCTTGAGGCCGTCGATATTATCGGGAAGCACTTCCAGGTGCCGTAGGAAAACCATGCTCTTTCCTGTAGTGAAAAGCTTGCGCGCAGCAGGCTGGAGAAATTTCGGGGTATTCATGAATCGAGCCGGCTCATCCAACGCATACCAATCATGCCAAAGAGTGCGAAGGGCAACATCTCGGCGGTTTTCGCTGACGAAGAAGGTTCCATATCTCGAATCTAACTGTCCTCTCTCCATCCATAGCCTGATCGGGCGTGCGTATGTTTCGAAGCAGGAAAGAAAGACCTCCGCTAAAAGTCGGAATTCCTTATCATCACCGGTTGCCTGCGTCATGCAGACCAAGTCGTAGAGCATGTCGAGACATTGCACGGGTTGATCCGGGCCATGTGCCTTCAAGCCAGAAACGAGCTTCGATAGCACCAATAGCAATCCTGACTCACGCCGGGTCTCGTCGAGCAATTTCAGGATGCTTACTGAAGCAGTGGCCTTTGGGGATAGATACTGGGACTGGATATCTGACAAGAACATGTCGAAGTTGTGTAGGTAATCCTCGATTCTTTTGTGGAAAGTCTGCATGTACGGAATGGTTTGCGGAGCTTTGGTGAATCGCCGTGAAACATCTACCTTGGCTCCAATAGAGCAGAATGAGTGCAACACTGATGATAGAGCCGCGACAGATGCATGTGGCAGTGTATACCGGCAATCTACCTCCACAGCCTCATCGCGACGGCAGAAAAGAGAGGTTGGGAGTCCTTGTAGCATAAAGATCGTCTCCCGCAGCATCTGCAGCTCTGTGATTACTCGCGAGGAGCGTCCCCCTTGTTCGGGGGCTGTGGCATCGTTCTCAGCCTTCCAGAATTGAGCACTGCTAATTGAAGCAATCAGATCCTCGTCTTCGCCGGACGCGAACACTTCGTCCGGGATCACATAGTCCTCATCCAGGCAAACCGAGCTTTCCGGTCGAATCCGAGGGCTCGAGGGAACGCTAAACACGGATGAGACATCCTCCTCCGAGGACTCCTCGGCGAAGTTGATATCCTCCCAGATGCCATCATCACAATAACCTGATCCTGAGGCTTCCAGGTCGGTCCAAGACAACGGTTTCTCCGGCTCCGAAGGCTTCGGGTCTTCTAGCTTGTCCAGTGTCGAGAACTGGGCCGGACGATCCGATAGCTGCAGGAGAAGGGACAAAATCTCCGGGAACCACGATGACCGATGTTCGTTCAGCTCTTCCAGGCGGCTCCGAAGGGCATCCGCAAGCTCGTCTCTGTTGAGAACCTGGAACTTCTCTTGTAAACCCTCCAGCTGCTTCGCAACGGCGAATTGGTCGGTACGTCCATAATTGCGGGACCTCAGAGCGTCCTCCACACGACGCTTGAGGCGATTTGAGCGTGGGGCATCCTGGGAGCAGTCAGTATCAGTCCATAACAGTAAGCGGAAGATATAGATGCCTGCCTTCTTGCTCGGTTTTGCTATAGCTGCGATGAGCTGGTCCGCGAGGGCACTCGTCCTGGAATTGGCAGCCATGGCAATCGGCCTAGAAGCTGAAGTTCAAGAGCAATGCTCAGAAACTCCATAGTCCAGGTGGTAGTTGCAGGAAAAGAATGCGGGCTTGACGCAATGATTGTCACCGGAAGGCGGTGAGGCTCATTGATTTCTCTGCGAACAGCCTCCATATATCAATCAACCACTCTCCCTACATTCTCCTATTCGTCACCATGGCTATCGCGAGGCCCATTCGCATGCTGGGCGCAGCGTGCATTATACTATGCTTTTTCATTGTCTTTCAGATCCGCAAGAGCCCGGCCGCTCTCACCCTAGGCGGGTCGAAGATGAGGGATCCTCTGCTAGACCGTATGTTATGCTATCCGATTCTAATCTGCCCCTGATTCGCCTTTGGTTCGGCTACTCTATGCGATACGACTTGGCTGACATGGTCCAGCAACCGGAGAACCCGACGGTCCCTTATGGCGAGCAGAAGACAACGATTACTCCCCCGACAGCAGCAATTCCGCGCGCACCAATGCAGCCCTCATCTCCCTTGTCCGAAACGAAGAGCTGAATGAGTTGATCCCGACTATGCGGAATCTGGAGAGCACATGGAACCACAAATTCAACTACCCGTGGTTCTTCTTTAACGACAAGCCGTTCACGGAAGAGTTCAAGCGGCGGACCAAGGCGGAGACGAAGGCAAAGTGCTTCTTTGGTTAGTAGTGCTGGCCGATGGAAAGAGGGTTATTGACATAGCATAGAGCAGGTTCCTAAAGAACACTGGGATGTTCCGGAGTGGATCAACATGGACATTTTCTACGAATCGGCACGAATCCTGGAGGAGAAGAACATCCAGTACAGCGACAAGGTGTCGTACCGCCAGATGTGCCGGTGGAACAGCGGCATGTTCTACAAGCATCCGGCGCTCAAGGACTACCGGTACTACTGGCGCGTCGAGCCCAAGGTCCAGTATTTCTGCAATGTCGACTACGACATCTTCCGGTACATGCAGGATAACAATGTCACGTACGGCTTCACGATCAACCTCTTCGACGCGCCAGAAAGCATTCCGAACCTCTGGCCGGTCACGGAGCAATTCCTCGCGGCGAACCCGACGTATCTGCACGAAAACAACATGTTGGGCTGGTTGACGGACGCGAATTCCCGGCCTGATCACACTCGTGACGCGAAAGGGTACTCGACGTGCCACTTCTGGTCGAACTTTGAGATCGGCGATATGGAGTTCTTCCGGGGAGATAAGTACGAGGCGTACTTCAATCACCTGGATCGGGAAGGGGGGTTCTTCTACGAGAGATGGGGGGATGCTCCGGTGCACTCGATTGCGCTGGGGCTGTTCGCTGACGCGGCCAAGGTCCACTGGTATGCTTCAGGAGTGTATTCTCTGGATGGTGCTAACTGTGTTAGGTTCCGGGATATTGGATACAACCACATTCCGTACTACAACTGCCCCAACTCTCCGAAGTGTTCTGGGTGCACTCCAGGGCAGTTCTATGCGGGCGAGCCGTTCCTGGCCAAGGAGGATTGTCGGCCCAGCTACTTCAAACACGTCGGGACCCATTAGCGCGTTCAGACCGCCAACGGGTAGAATTCCCGCGGTGCTTACCTGACGATGCTTAATTTCTTGAATATACCACATACTCGCATCAGCGTGTGACGTTAAAATGGATTGTCGGACCAGCGGAGGTGGCGTTTCGGGTTGGTTTGGATGTGTCAGTTCTGTATCTATATGTTGAATCAGCTTCTATTGCTTAACTAATATCAATCGACTTGCTTGGAAGCGTTGTCTCTTCTACCTAAGCCAAAATGCTAGACAATAACCAACGAGGAAACACCAACACCACGCACGGTCTTATTCCCGGAATTACCCCAAGACAAATAGAATACACCGTCTTATTTATTCCTATCAGGCACAATCAACAGCGGGGAGACGGAGGCCAATCTCGGAGGCCAATCTACTCCTGATCGGGATACAGCTCCTCGCGCAGGGTGACACCGAGCTCCTGTCTCAGACCGTCCATGTGCTCCAGATACTGCTTGTACTGATCCTGGTTCTCGACCTTTGCCTTGACGCCTGTGTCTCAGTCAGCGGATATAACTATAGACCGGAGAGCCATAGGAGCAGGCAGCAGACCTTCGAAGATGCGCACGGCGGTGGGGAAGTCATTGACGCGACGGGCGGCCTTGAGGGCGGCGGTTAGGACCTCGACGGAGGGGACGAGGTCGTAGGCGAAGCAGTTGTTGAGGTTGCGCTGGGATTGAGTAAGTTCATGCGACACGGCAGCCGGGCTGATCGGGAGGGATGTACCTGCAACTCGAAGACATCCTGGACGGAGTCGAATTCCTTCTCGTACCTGTATGGCGGCATTGCGTTAGCGGGGGGTCCTTCAATTCCGCGCAATACTGGCTAGCCGGAGCTGGTTCGGGATAGCCTGAGCCCATTCGATTCCATTCAATTCAATTCAACAACCCCTAGCCCAGTCCAGTCCCGTTCGCTAGCCCGCGGCACATACCTCGCAGAAAACGACTCAAAGGTCTCGTCCTCATGACCCGACGGCCGGAGAGCGGAGGAGCTGAAGGCGAAAGCGGGAGCAGTCGGGACGAGGATGCGGGACCGCGGCAATTGGGGAGCTCTGAAGAAGCTGGCGGGACGGACGGCGCGGGATGCGACGCGGAAGAGGGAGGACGGGGCCATGGTGTAGGGATTGGACGGAGGGGAGGGGAGGGAGGAATTGGGGGGAGTCGGGAGAGGAACGAGAGGAAGTCGAGCGGTGTCATCCATCTCGCGGTGCATCGGCTGATTTTGCCGCGGCTGCCTCAGGTGTCTTCTGACTGTGATGCCTGAGGCGTTACTTATATCTGGACGCTGATTGGTCAGCCTTACTATGTACCTGTATCCTGTAGATGCGCAGTAGAATATCATTTATACAAGCACAGCAGACAGACAGGTGAGTTCCGTCAGGGCATGCATAGGTTACTGCATGTAGCTAACATTACACGAGCTGCAGTGGCATATCTGTTCTCGAGGTTAAGCATCGAGTCAAACACAACATACGCTATACGGAAAGTAGTCCTGTCCATACGATAGACGACTCTACGCTTAGGTTCTGCAACCCTACTGTGGTATCATCTTGACAGGGCAAATCCTGGTATACACTGGGAGAACCACTGTCCTACCTGCTACTATAGAGCTTCATGTGAATCCAGCGATATCGAACTTGTCCCCCTATAGACGACGACCAGATATGAAAATCAATGGTTTAAATAGCCTGCTTCCACAAGAACCGTCATCCAGTAGACTGACTCGACTGCATACTGCCGAGGCTCTACTCTGCTCTGCTTGATATTCTGATCGCTGCCTACTCTTCCCCGCTAAACCCGATCGGGCAGCCGCGGCCTGGCCGGAGCAACAAAAACTCCTTTACTCTTCTCTCTCGCTCTCTCTCTCCTTCTCTTCCTCTTCTCCCTCCATCCTCGGCCTCCTTAGTCCTCTGTCTTCCCTCTTTTCTTCTCTCTCTCTCTCGCGAGTTGTTTCCTTTCTTCTTCCTACAGTCATTCCTTATTTCTTTTCTCTGCTTTCCGCCGCCCTATCCGTTCCTACACGTTCCTACACCATGGCCGACCTCCTCCAGCATATCCCCCGTCCGACAATAGATCGCCCCTTCGGCATTCATTTGTGGCCCATCTTCGACAAGGCCTTCGAGTACGTCGTCGGCTACCCCGCCAGCCAGTTCGAGTTCGTCGAGGGCGTCACCCCTTTGTCCACCTTCAACGAGACCGCTGTGCTCCTTGTCGCCTACTATGCTCTCATCTTCGGCGGTCGCGAGGTCATGAAGAGGTTCCAGCCTCTCAAGCTGAACACCCTGTTCATGATCCACAACTTCTACCTGACCGTCATCAGCGGCTCCTTGTTGGTTCTGTTCATCGAACAGCTGGTGCCGACCATCTGGAGACATGGCATCTTCTACTCGATCTGCGACCATAAGGGCGGATGGACTCAGCCCCTCATTGTTCTCTACTATGTAGGTCGATCCAGCTTACGGTGATGTGCGAGGCTGACCAGACAGCTCAACTACCTGACCAAATACGTTGAATTGATCGACACCGCCTTCCTGTTTCTCAAGAAGAAGCCGTTGACCTTCCTTCACACCTACCACCATGGCGCCACGGCCCTTCTGTGCTACACCCAGCTCATCGGCCTGACTGCGGTGCAATGGGTCGTCATCGACATTAACCTCTTGGTGCACGTTGTCATGTACTGGTACTACTTCCAGAGCGCCCGTGGGATTCGCATCTCGTGGAAGGAGTGGATCACCCGCCTCCAGATCATCCAGTTTGTCGTCGACCTCGGTAAGTACCGGTCACCGCCAACAGGAGTTGCGCTAACGGCTCAGGCTTCGTCTACTTCGCATCCTACACGTACTTCTCGTCGACGTACTTCCCCTGGGCTCCGAACATGGGCAATTGTGCCGGAGAGGAATTCGCGGCCCTCTCTGGAATGGCCATCATCAGCTCGTACCTCGTCCTCTTTATTTCCTTCTACGTCGCCACCTACAACAAGACGGCGGCCAAGACTCGTCCTCGCCGCAACACGGGCAAGCAGTCGCTCATCGACATGAAGGACTACGAGATTCCGTCGGTCAACAAGCCCGCCAACGGCGAGGCCAGCTCGAATGGCGCGGCAGTGTCCAGCGGGCGCTCGAACACCCCCGTCACTCGCTCCCGGAAGGCTTAACTTGCCTGTCAAGTCGGCGACCGCGATTCATTTCGTTCTTGTGATTAAGTTGATTACCCTATTTTTAATCGATGATTAATGAGACTGGGCGCGCGCACCAGCGTATACGGCCAGCGACAGAGGATTGGGGGTACGGCTGGTATCTGGCACTTGACAGACTCCGATGTACGTAGTTTATGGGTATTCCTACGCATGGCCTGGGTGAATATTTATAGAAGTGCACTGTAATGGAGTATATTATTTGCAGGATAGACAGCCCTGGGTAGCACACGTTTATCACTTCCTTGCGTCGTTTGTCTGGTCTACCCTGTATGGAGACACCTATCCTGTACCTGTAATGCGAGGGATGCAGTAGGAGCTAGCGGATTGTCGCAAGGATTGACTAGCCGCGACAAACGCAGTTAATTGGCTTGAGGGATCAGCTGGGGTAGAGACGTTCGATTGATAGACGGTCAACGGTCGCCGAGACTCGATGCAGGCACGGGCGTACGGAGACAACGCAAGGGATCCGACTACAGCCGTGGCACAGAGTCGGTTGTGGTACACGGATCAGGAGGAATTGCTCTTCTAGGTCGCAGTGGCTGCAACGGCCGCGGATGTATGTCTGCACTCGGACGAGACCTAGCGAATCCATAAAACAACCATTCGCTGTATGTATGTATGTATGTATGTATGTATGTCTGTACTCGGAGCATGTGCAGGGTGCTACTCTCCTATTGCTCTGGCATACTGCGCCGTTGACAGCGATCTGCAGCATCAAACAAACAGGATCACACCTTCCGAGCATCGGCCGGAGAATTGAACCGTGGCGATAATCAGGGGCAGGAGTTGGCGCTGGTAGCGTGTTTGAGGTACATACAGTAGTACATCGGTCTAGGGCGGCGAGTTCCACTGCTTCCGATCAGGCCCACTGCCCTGTAACGATCACGGTTCGCGTGTTCATTTCGCTGGTCTCTGCAGTTCATGCCAACGCTTGTCTCGTCTGTCATTTCCCTGTACGTGCATCATTCGAGTCTGAGTGGCATACGTACAGAGTCCTGATTGATGCCAACACATCAACCCTAACCCTAACCCTACCCTACCTCCTCGACTCGCTTGGCCCAACTCAACCAACCCAGCCAATCTACAGGGATCAATCTACATGCTGCCGCTGGCCAGCTGATCCTAACCTCACGGGCGACCTGATCTGCCGAAGCACTGACCCTTTTCAACTTGATACGTCAACATCCCCAGCTTCCGCCCCCAGCGCTGCCTGTCAACGTCGAGGCAAGGGCAGCCCACTAGAACCACCCATGCAGCCATCCTTTTTGGGAGCAACGTGTGAAGGCAGCTGGTCTGCATGCTCTCCGCTCGTTGGCCCAGTCCAGGGTGTTCGCTCTGTCTCCCCCTCAGGCCCACCGCCAGCCCGTGTGGACTCTTCATCAATTCGCTTTAATATATCCCAGTCGCCTGTTTTTCTCGTATGACTTTTGACTTTTTAAGTCTGCGTGCGCTCCCCCCTCTGTTGTCGTCAACCATTCGCTCGTTTTGCTTGCGTCGTTGATTTTCTGTTGTCTTTACTACTGCTATTCTACCTACCGCTGTCCTAGTAATGTACCACGCCGCAGACCCCCATGACCTCCATTGCATGAGCCAGCTAGCCCGCTACGAATCCGACGAGGAGGATGTATCCGAGTCCGATCATGCTTTCTCGCCTGTTGACTCGCAGCGAGCGCCCGGGGCTCCGGCTGATGCCCTCGACTCCGACCTAAGCGCCGACGAGTCCAGCATCCCCGACGTTGTCCCCCATCTACTCTCTCCCTACAGGGACTGTCCGGAGAAAAACTCCCGCCCGGTGTCAATGGACACCGTTAAAGGAAGCAGCGGGCCCACGCTCGTCGGCGACTCGTTCCACCTGGACCACGACGACAACATGATCGTCGAGCTGCCGCCGACCGTCTACGTGCCGCAGCCGTCAGAGTCGAAGCACCAGCACCTCTCGCGCTCTGCGTCGGGCGCGTCTGTGTTCTCCGACGAAGAACCCGCAGACCTCCTCGTCGCCGAGAAGGTCACCTACATGGAGCCGCATACCAGGCCTAATGTAATCATAATCAGTCCGTTTGCTGGGCAGTCCGGTCCAGGCCCAGATCCTAGGGTGTCTACTCGGCTGTCACAGGAGACCAAGCGAGCGTACAGAAACTCGTCCGTGAATTCCATGGGTGAGATCGAGATCCCCCAGCAGGAGCCAGCGGACGACGCCAGCTCGTTAGCAGATATCAGCGAGGACCGCGATCTGGGGGAGCGTGAAGATGCTCATGCTCGTCTACCGCCCATCGACACAACCACCCCGACACCACCCCAGGACTCGAGCGACACGGATCTCAGCCCGAGAGCCATCCTCCCAGAACGCACGACCGCACCCAGCGATACTACTCCCGCAACACACGCCATCTCATCACAGCCGCAGCCGCAGCCGCAGCCGCAGCCGTCCCAACGCCCGATCTCATTCTCCCGCCCCTTCGCCGACAAAACGGGCCTACCTGCCCGCCCGCGCATAACGGCCGATACATCACGCCGGCCGCCGTCCGTGCGGAGTACGAGCAGCGCGAGCACGGGGCTCTACACGCCCTCCGCACTGGACTCGCCCTATCCGGGCGAAGACACGAGGTCGAGGGCCGGGTCTTCAGCCCTGAACCTGACGATGTCCAACAGCTCCAGCCCGGCGCCGAACTTCAGCTCATCGACATTCTACCGCGGTCGCATGGGCTCGGCGTATAGTGCGACCACAACCACCACTACTGCCAGCAGCAGCAGCAGCACGCTAGGAACGGGAGCAGGAACAGGAACGGGACGCTCGCCGTATCTCCTCCGGAACCAGGCTGTCAAGCACTCCGCGGCGGCGAGTACATCGGCGGCGAGTTTACGGTCCGGGTCTGATGGCCCTGGGCCCGAGGAGAAAAGTCTGAAGAAAAAGGCTAGTCGGGGGAAGAGTCTGCGGCGGATGAGACACAAGTCCGGGCTGGGGACTGGGACCGGGCCTGAAGACGACGGCAACGGCGAAGGCGGGGGTAACACGGGTGAATGCAGAGAGCGAGACCAGCGCCACGGCTCGCTGGCGTCGTCATCCTCGTCCTCGTCGCTGAAGGGGTTTGGGTTTATGGGCCTGGGGAAACTGGGAAGGAAGAAGACTACGCTTTCGAAATAGGAGACAGACATGGTTCTCCGTGGTTCGTTGGCTGTTTGTATTTTCATTGCAGCGAGTTTTGTCCTTCTCTTTTCTTTTCTTGTTTTTTTATCGGGTGGATGGTTGGTTGGGATATCCGGATGGCGCTGGCGTTGGCGTTGGTTTACTACGGGCTTCTCTATTCTCTTCTTGTACACTATGTACGCATGTATATTAATTATAATCCCCTGTCTGTCTGACTGGCAGACAGGAGCGGCAAAAGTATTCTACGACATGTCGGCCTACCTAACTTATGAAGTATAAAACGGATACGACACCATGACTCGCATCAAGCCTAAAAGTGAAACACGGCAAGCAGGCAAGCAACGTGGCAGCTCATCAGGCTACCTGAAACGAGGCCATTTATTAGACATCCGGTAACTCCGGAGTATATACTAGATCTGGATCGGGAAACATTCTCGAATCTCTACGGAGTGCTCCGTAGCGATGGGAAAGTACGTACAGAGTCGGCGAAAATAAATACGAACCAAATAGAAAGAAACAAACCAAAAAAACACATATGGCCATACAGATCGAACCAGCCACCTCATCGGCGTTAACCAATTCGGACAACCGGTCATCCCATACGGCCGACTTTGTGTGCTGGGATCGGTTTTTTAGTGGAGCAAGGGGCTACAATGATGGTGTTGGAATCGACTGTCGATGCTGTAGACAGGAGATCGGAGTATATACTGTGTAAACTGAAGAAATGATTGACCAGGGCGATTCGTAATGGTGATTGTAGCGGCTACTAGTACGCCATAACAAATCTTCCAGAGGGAAAGGGGGAGGAGTCCACGGAGAAAAGCATATTTATGCAGGGTATCCTGTACAGAGTATACTCTCCTGTATGTTCCGATTGAGGAATTGCTATTTGGGCAGTATGCTATTCTATCTGCCGTGTACCAGATTGGACATGCTTCAAGTGCTACGATTCGACAACAACGTTTTTGCTAGATGATACCCAGATACGTGGTCATGGTGGGTTTTACCGGATATTCAGCTTAACTGTTGGAGTACGAGGCACAATCCGGTTTACACTCTTGGTTTACGCTACGATATTTCCAACACAAGGGCCTGCCATCTGGTACTATCCCGTTCTCTCAACCACAACACTAGCACGATGATAGGCTCTGGCCGTGCTGTTATATATCCATCCATGCCATCCATGCCATCTACTGATGACACTTAACCAGTGTCTCTGATGCCCGGGGCTTGGGAGGGGGGGGAAGACTCCGCATGCAATGTCCTTGAACTATATATATATATGTGGCCCAAAGGGCCAACCGAGAGATGCAACACGAATACATTAGTTCTCGAGACCCAACGCTACCCCGACTATTTCCATAGATGCCATGCGACGTTTAATAGACATTCTACCCCTACTCCCGAGAAACGGCAGCATAAAGGGGCGTCGGAGTAGAGACTCGATGGAGCTGTTAATATCCGAGCGAGGAGCTCGTTATCCGCCATCTCCAAAACACCACGTCCCATACAAAAAGCAAACTTGTTAGGAGAGGTTAGAACTGGCTTTTTCCATCTCTAATACGAATCGAATCGAATACAGTGCCTGAGAATCGCAGCGTCGCGTCACAGAACCATATAAATGTATTTAAGTGATGATATTTAATAGGCAAATTCCTAACTTGGAAAAGGCCGGTTGGGATAGTGGTTATTCCGTATCGTTTACACCGATAAAGTCGCCGGTTCGAACCCGGCACTGGTCATGTTCGAAATCTTTTTTGATTTTGATTTTGCTATTTTTTATTGAGGTGCTTTTTTTATTGAGGGGCAATCAATAATATTCATCGGTCGATAATCTTACTTCATTCTATCGCAGTGTCAGCCGCGCAGGCGCAGAGGGAAAAGAAAGAAACATGAAGGATAAGACTGGACGAGTTCATCGCATTCGGTAAACCCGACAGCCCCACAGAATGCATAAAGAAGAAAAGTAACTAATTGACAACATAATTCAACAACGAGGGCCAGTTGGGATAGTTGGTTATTCCGCAACGCTCACACCGTTGAGGTCGCCGGTTCGAGTCCGGCACTGGTCATCGAATTATCTTTTTCTTTTTTGTTTTCTTTCTTTTTTCTATTCTTTTCTTTCTTTTTTTCCCCTCCATATATATATATACTATACTCACTCCCATCTATCTATGTATTCATCAAGTCAGCATTTCAATGTTCTTTTTGACTCTTGTTTTGTTCCACTGGGCTTGGGATAGTGGGAGTTGGAGTTGAGTGTACTGTACTGTACTGTACGTATTCGTTCTTCTCCGTCAGAGACTCTCACTGCCTATTGTCGGCGATAACCATACCAGAGCTACATACAAAGTATGACTGAGAGTTGGTATCTAAACTACCCAACAGAACCACAGCAAAGCAAGAAAATGCAAGAAACGAAGCATCAAACACCATCTACTGCCGTCCCTCGAGGCCCGACTTGATCCCTACGCAAATCAGTACCCAGCTCTGCAGTTCATGTACGTAGATGAAAAGACTTACCGTCGCACGAAGACTTGGCATCCCCGAACAGCATTCTCGTTCCGGGCATGAAAAACATCGGGTTCGGGACGTCGGCTGCGTGGTCGGTCAGTTTAGGGCCTCGTCTGAAATTGAAATTGTATGAGGACGCACCGTATCCGCTTGCCATCCCGCGTTTCATCACAACAACCTGCTTGCTCTTCCACGCGTGGAGGACCGGCATCCCCGCGATCGGGGAGTCGGGTTCCATCGAGATCGGGTTGACCGTGTCGTTGGCGCCGATGACCAGGGTGACGTCTGTGTCTGGGAAGTCGTCGTTGATTTCGTCCATTTCGAGCACGACTTTCAAAGTTAGCTAGTCCTAGTTGAAGTAGGTGGAGGGACGCTTACTGTCATATGGCACAGATGCCTCGGCCAGAAGGACGTTGCATTGGCCTGGCATTCGGCCGGCTACAGGATGGATCGCGAAGCGGACGTTGACTCCCTTGGCACGCAGCAGGCGGGTGATCTCCGAGAGGGCGTACTGGGATTTGGCCACGGCCATGCCGTAGCCAACGACGATAATGACGTTCTCTGCATTGGCCAGCGCGTCCACGGTATCGTCAATCGTCGTCTTGGTGACTTCGCCCTCAATCTTCTTCTGGGTCTGCGGGGCTGAGATCCCGCCAAACAGTACGTTTGTAAGGGATCGGTTCATGGCCACACACATGATGTATGACAGAATAGAGCCGCTAACCCCGATCAAGGAGCCAACACTGGTGAGAAGGGGGTTGTCTAGCATAAACCCCTCTGCCACTAGGGCAAAGCCCGAGTATGCATTCAGGACAGTGATGACAACAGGCATGTCAGCTCCACCAATAGCGGCGGTCGTGGTGTAGCCTTTGACAAAGCTTAGCGCTGTATTAGCACCGAGACAGGTGGCAGCTATTGCCGGCGAGGCGGGGGCCATGGAGAGGAAAGTGCCCATGGTCAGCATATTGGTGCCAAGCAATCCGGAGTTGACCACATGGCGCGCCGGGAGAACCTTGGGGCTTGACTTCATGCGGCCGGAGAGCTTGAGGAATGCCACAACGGAGCCGGTAAAGGTGACGCCGCCAATGAGGACACCCATATAAGCCGACACCATGTGAAGGGTTGTAATATCCGCAAGGTCAGTCAGCACACTCCCAATGCTTGTAAACACAGCGGCAAGTCCGACCACCGAGTGCAGGGCAGCAACCGTCTGGGGAAGCTCGGTTGCCGTGATACGGCGCCCAATCACCGCCCCGACGAGAGAGCCAACGCCGGCTACTGCACCGAATTGGGTCAACACCTCAGGAGAGAAGCCGACAGCACCAAGGGAGGCGAGGATTCCAGATCCGACGCCGAGGATGCCCAGAATATTTCCCCGTCGGGCAGTGAGCTGGGACGCAAGACCAGAGATGGAGCCTGTTCAATATTAGCATCATCCACCAACCTCAGGCCAACATACCAATGCACAGAAGGCTGCTCGCAAGATATCCTGCTTGCACCAGGCCAGCCATTCCGGTACTAGCCGCAGTAAGAAAGCCTCCACCGAACAGGACACCAGGGATGGCGTATAACCATGGGTACTCCGGTGGATCAGTTTTGCCTGCGAAATTAGAGAAAAGTCGTGAATAATGGAGAAGACTAACGCTTGAACATGTCCAGCATGCGCTTGGTCACCACGAAACCGCCAGAGACATTCACGAATGCCAGCAGAACCGACATGGCACCAAGGGCTTCAGGTATTGTGCTGGGCAGATAGCCACCGCCCATGATGAAGAATCCACCGACTCCGACCATACCTGATATGGCATTGGTGACACTCATCAGCGGCGAATGCAGAGCCGGAGCCACTCCCCAGACGGCTCGGTAACCAACAAGGCCGGCAAGACCAAAGGTCATCATGTTGCCCATAAAGGCCGGGCCAGTTGCCTTGCCCAGGGCCAGGGCCGATCCCATTCCAGTGGTAACAGCAGCGACGTCGCGAGTGGCTTTCTGCCAGGGTGTCAAGGCCAATGCCGCTTCCTTTTCCTTTGCCATGGCCGTTGGATCGGCAGGCTTTGGCGCCGGGGGAGGAGCGGGGCGAGGTGCCGGAGGTAATATCTCGCCTTTGTGAGTGACAATAGAGCCGCGAACCACTTCGTCCGATAAGTCAACGCCAAACGACTTGTCCTGGGGTGCCATGGAGAGAAGCAGCTTGGTGATGTTGTTCGAGTATAGCGTGGAGGACTGAGTGGGCAAGCGAGAAGGCAGATCAGTGTATCCGATGACAGTCACATCGTTGTGCTTGACCAATTGACCAGGCGACGTCAGCTCGCAGTTACCGCCAGCCTCTGAGGCGAGGTCAACGATAACAGAGCCGGGTTTCATGGCAGCGACCATTTCCTTGGTAATGAGCTTAGGTGCGGGTTTGCCCGGGATCAGAGCGGTGGTAATGACAATGTCCACATCGCGGCACTGCTCCATGAATAGCTTCATCTCGGCCTCAATGAACTCCTTGGACATTTCCTTAGCATACCCGCCTTGGCCGGAACCCTCTTCATGGAAGTCTACTTCGATGAACTCGGCGCCTAGGGACTGGACTTGCTCGCGAACGGCCGAGCGCGTGTCAAAGCCGCGGACGACGGCGCCCATACGACGGGCGGAGGAGATGGCGCTCAAACCAGCTACACCGGCACCGATAACTAAGACTTTACTAGGTGGGATCTTTCCAGCGGCGGTGACTTGGCCCGCCAAGAAGCGACCGAAATGGTTGGAGGCCTCCAGCACGCCCTTGTAACCGGCAATATTGGCCATGGAGCTGAGCGCATCGAAGGTCTGCGCGCGGGAAATGCGGGGGATCATGTCCATCGCGAACGAGGTAACACCGTGGGCGGCGAGACCGTCGGCGAGGGCTTTATTCTGGGCGGGATACATGAAAGAAATGACGGTAGCGCCCTTGCGCATAGCCTTCACCTCATCCAGCACGGGAACTCGGACCTTGAGTACGATATCAGCCTGGAAGGCAGCGTCGCGATCGACTAGCGTGGCTCCAGCCTGCTCATAGGCGCGGTCGAGCAGCTGGGCGGCTTCGCCGGCACCGCGTTGGACCAGGACGCGCGAGAAGCCCTTCTTGAGGAGCAAAGCGACATTCTGGGGGGTGATTGCGACGCGGGATTCATTGGGGTAGGTTTCTTGCGGCACGCCGATGGTCAGGGCGGAGTAGGGGACGACGGGGACAGGTGGAGCGGACTCGGTGCTTGCGGGTCTCTTTGCGAGCTGGGACCAACGCGGTGGGGACAACGACAGCGGTTTATCTAGGCATCGCTGGTGGGCCAGATATGGGAGCTGCCGGGCCTGGAGGGCTGTATCAGGTACCAGGTTAGCATTGACATCTTCTTGAGGTCGGAGAGACTCACCAGAAAGCCGGACAGAAGCCCCCACGCGGGCCCAGGGAACGGGCCGACACGCTCCCAGGGCCGGCCACAGGGACAGGGACGCCCGCATTGTCAGGCAGTACTAGAACGAGGACTGAACAGCGGTCTGAGAGTTAGACGGCTCAGTGGCAGCACTCATAACCAGCGATAGAGAGAAGTCATGTAGGAGAGGAGGGGAGAGGAAGAAAGAGGAGAGGAAGAGAAGGAGAGGGATGAACAATGAAACAGTGAGATGGAGAGAGAAGAGGAGACGGTGACATTCTCCCGTTCCCCGCATGGATCAGTCAGCAGCCTCGCCAAGCGGTCTTCCAGTGCCTCGTTCAGGCAGTTCTTTTCCAGTTCTTCCATTGGCAATGGCGAGGCGAGTCACACGAGCATCCAGCGCCAGAAAAAGACCGCATTGGTCCCGTATTCGGGCAGTTTGGCTGTACCAGTTGTTCTTGACGATAAGACTGGTTTGACGCGTCGATCGAGTAGATCCGCGCGCGTTTAGCGAGTGGAAACGGCTGGACGGTCTTAATGGCAGTGAGTCGGTCTAATAATCGTCTCGGGTAAAGAGCATTGAGCCGGAAAACCGACGTGGGAGATCCACGGGGATATCGTTCCATTATACATAAACCCGGTTTACAATACCTCTCTCAACTCCAACTGCCGAGGGTTTATGCTGTCGAATTGGACTGTTAATGGAGTTATTACGGGCTCAATGGCTTGCACCAGATACGATATCTGCCCACCATTCAGTGGGAAGGAGGCCAGCCTATTAACGAGTGTGACGAGGTAATAGAAAGGAGATACAGAAAACCAAGATGATATTGCAAGTGATACTGCCGACTTCAAGATCCATTGCCAATTCTCAAGGCCGAAGAGCCAGATCGCCTATCTAGCTTTATCTGCAAGCCAGGTGACCAGTCAGTCGAGGTTTTGGCCGTCCCAGGTGTAATGGTGATGGAATAGGGGAAGGAAGGAAGGAAGGGAGAGAGGCGAGGATGGGAATTTTGGGAGTTGGAGGTCGGATCTGGTCAGGGGTTGTGTGTCTGGTGTCTAGTAAACAATAGCTGACTACCCCGTATAACGGACAGACAGTTGCCCCGTTTGGAATCGAGCCCATTAAGTCGACAACCCAGGTGTAGAGTCTATATTTCGTCAAGATAAAATCCATCCAAATAAGAAAAGTACAAAGAATTTCAAGATACCAAGTGGCATTCAATTCTACGCGGATTGGAAACCAGTTGGGTTACACAATAGCAGGGTACATGTTGAGCGATGGCCATCACTTCTGTACCACTGTATCAACTGTCCAATTCTATCCAAGTTTTATCTATCCTCTATTCCAAACATCTATCCAATGCATATCAGCTCAACTGCTCTCCGAACCATCACCGTCACGCTGCACCCTTTGCCTCCTCCTAAACGGCCCAACAGCCTCCACCGTCTGGACAGACCCCGCGCCCTTACTGTCAATGAATTGCGAGATCCGGTCCCTAGGCAGCCACCCGGACTCGGGCATGACGAAGTACGAGATGAGCGCGAAGATGGTAACGATGCACATGATGACAGGCGCATCTGTTCGTTCGCGTCAGCATTAGTCGGGCGGGCGAAGACTCGATATAAAACAGGCGAGGAGGGCATACAGTTCAAATTCTGACCGGTAACGGGCCACTGATACGGCGAGAACAAGACGGCAACAACAAACCCATTCCAGAGCACCCCGATGACCTGGAACGGCTTGCTCAGACGCCCCAGACTCCATCTCGGCTTTGGGAACCGCTTCGGCGTGCATATCAGCCGGCCCAAGCAGATTAGGCCGTACGCTGCGGCGCTGGGGACGCCCGCGGCCGAGACGAGGGACGTGAAGGCCACGTTGGAGGCCAGGATCGTGCAGGTGATGATTGCGGCGACGGCCCAGACCACGATGACGGCGTTGCGCGGCTGGCCATTTTTCACCCGGGACACCCAGCCGGAGAACGGCAGGACACCGTCGCGAGCTACAGCGAAGACGAGTCGTGAGGCTGCCACGATTGCTATGGCTGTGTTCTATCGAGGGGTTAGTCGTCGGACAACAGTCTAAGGGTGGTGTCTTACCAGCCACAATGCAGTAATGCAGATGATGTTCATGAATATATGGCCGCCTTTCCCAAGCACAACGGCATACAGCGGCACGAATGGCTGCGGGGATCCGAAATCGAACAGTTTCTGCGGGGAGGGCTAGAATATGTTAGGGCAGGTCTGGAAAGACGACGGGAGACTAACCGCGCAGAACAGGAAGAGAATAATGGTAGAAAACCCGCCGATGCCGCTGACCACGGTGCTCCAAAAAATCCCGCGGGCGGCCGTCACAGATGCATTCTTGGTTTCCTCCGCGACGTGGCCCGAGGCATCGAACCCGATCAAAATGCCCGCCGTGGCAAGATACGACAGACACCAGTTCCAGGGCTCTGGAGCGCCGATGCCATTAAACGTTTCCAAAAAAGCTTCTTCGGCAGTCCTGAATCCCCATGTGTTGGCAGTCCCGATGGGGAGCCAAATGAGGTTGAGGAAAAAGTCAAGCATAACCATTGACGAGGAAAAGTAGAACACATATTTGAAGTATCTGGCTGTTTGGGGTCAGCGTGAGGAGCACCACCCCAAGAATTGCACTCACGAGGCAAGAAATTCAACAGGGTAGCCAGGCCCAGCAGCGTCTCGGTGCAGATCCACTGAATAGCCCGGAATTTGACATTAGTCGTTTCCGTTGGATAGTCGACGTTGAACACAGCCAGCTCCTGAAACCCGTCAGCGCAAAATATGCATGCGGCTTCGATCCGTTCCCACTTACCGCCAGCATATAGTTCGTTGCCGACTGGGTGTTACCTAAATACTCAGCATCTTAGCCCGAAATGCCGGAAGACATCCTTACTCGCACAGAAAGTTGTCCAGGCCGTGGTGCTCCACCAGGCAACAATGAAGCCCAGGAATCTGCCGAAGCGCGGGCCCCCGGCCTCTGCGGCCCAGAGATAGATCGACCCCGCCGACGGCGAGGCAGAACATACCTCGGCGATGACGGCCGCGGTGATATAGGTGAACACCATGGTGACCAGGTAGGCCGTCCTGGAGTCGTGAGCTTTCTGTGTTCATCATAAACTGCAGTCTAACATACCAGTACGCCAGTTTCCCGCCGGCCATTATACCGGCACTGAAGGTGACGCGCACGCCTCCGATGAAGTAAAGAGCGGCTAGACATGCCAGTCAGGTTCTCAGGCCAGGTCCACAGCAAACAGTGCAGTACATACCAAAAGTCGTAGCAAAGTTCTCGACCAGTGTGTACGTGCGATGCAGAACCTTGGGCGAAACAGTGAGTACCAAGGTACATGACTTCGGCAGCCAGGCACACGCAGCTAACTTACCGGCTTATAGCCCATTGTTCTCTGCGCGAGTCAGCATCATCATCGTGCATTCTAACCAACAAGCCTGGGCGATATCATACCAACAGCGCGGCATCATCGCTGGCACTGGACTCGCTGCGGGTGTCCTCGCCCTCACGGTCGGTGACGAGCTCTGAGTGCTGTTCGGGCAGCATTTTCGTGGGTGAAAGAGCGAGAGGATATGACGGGTATCCAGAAAGAGAGAGATGGGGGAGAGAGAGAGAAAAAGAGTAGAGTCGAGCTGGGATGATGAGTAAGGGCTGCCAAGTCGATTCACCGGCCGGTTCCAGTCTTTAACTCTGCACCAACGCTGGAAAAAAAAAGATTCTTTTGCTGCTACTTTAGTGTAATTTAGCCTGTCCCGCTGGAAATCCAGGCCGACTTAACCCGATTAAATTTGGTTTAAAATCTTCTGCCCGCTGCATCCGTGCTTGCTACTGTACTCTGTACGTAGCTACGTAGCAGCCGTGGGTCTTCCGGGTCAACTCCGCGGGTATTTTGATGTCACTGTGCAGCCTAGAGGAAGAAAACCCCGCGGGAAATTCCCCGGCCTAATCGGGCGAGAACAGACTAACAATCCCGCGACGGGCTAAGTGCATGATATATACAGCTGTATGAGAATATGTATCATGAGATGGTACCTGATATCATGCTCGCGAGAAAGTGCCACTGGATACGTAATGTCGATGGTGCGGATTGCCATCGGCGGAATATCATCGCCAATGGTTTCGCTTGTATCTCCCCTTATCGACACTATCGCTCATATCTCTGGCGAGGCACAGCAAACCGAGGATGATAGGTAACACGTGGAAGCCATTGGAAGCTGAGAAAAACCCATCTCTTGCAAGAGAGGCGAGTCGCGCTGGACTCAGTAAATGGAAAGGTGAACTTTCAAGACTTGCGTTTTGGTAAGACTCGAAGACCAGGCCTTCATCCTGGCGGTAACCTCAATCAGGAAAAAAGCGACCCTCAGGCATGTGCGGGAAGGTTGGACTGGTCGATAGTACGCCGCCTGTCTACTCTCGGGACCGGCGTTGACCTCGACATCTTCCTTCGAAATGTTTGCAAGAGATACAACTAATGATCAGTAAGTCGAGCAGACCGTGGCTTCACTTACTTCTGGACACAAACACAGTTGCTACTGGGATTTCAGCGCCGGCGAACAGTCCGACTCTTCCCAGCAGAGCGAGCTGCGAGAATCGATCAACTCCAAGGCGCTAGAGACCAGCTTGCAAGATATTACCAGAACTGATTGCGGTATCCAGTCACTCGCGCACAGGTCGCCCAATACCTGGCCTTGAGATCACCGACCATCGCGCGGTGTCTTCGTGGATTCTTGGGCCCGATAACAACAGAGGATGTGATTCAACGGTATGGACCTGTCGTTCAGAAGGAGGTTCATTCTTGAACACGGGCAAAAATGGATTATAGTGATGGTTCTGGTCATCCCGCAGTCGCAGTCCCGTTTCCAGCAAAAGAGAACCATTTTCCTCGACCGCAGCCCACGCTCGGCCTTAGGCTGAGAATGCCTGACAGCGCAGCAGCGAATGCATTAACTTCCTCCCTACCAGTGAGTCTGTCCACCCAAATCTACGGGCAGTTTGATGCCACTGTACAATTGGAAGAAAAGCCCGCAGGAGATTCGGCAAGACCTCGAAGACTGGAAAACTCTGCGAAACGCTGCGAGTGCATGATGGTATATGCAGCTGTACGAGAATAATGGTATCTATCGAATATAAACAAAGAGAAGCGAAGAGACAATCCCATCTATTTAGACCATACCTGGCCATCCCATCCCCATCCATCCCCAAACCGAAACAGATGTATGCACATGGCGAGTCCCGACCCACCAGACTTGCCGGTCTATAAAATGCAATGTAGAGGGTCCTGCCCTGCTGCTATTTCCATGCGGACTTGCAATGCAAGAGCAAATAGATCACGGAAGAAGAATGCTAGATCGGACATCGTCCATCGTCTCGATCCATCCCTCCGGGAACGCCCGTCGCGCGAACCAGATCTTCTCCAGTTCCTCCAGGCCTTTTTCCACGTTCTGTGCCGAGTGATTAGTAGATCTGTCGTATCCAACAATGACTACCGTCCGGACATACCTTGAAGCCGAACCGCTGGAGCTCAACCATCGTCTGCCGCACCCAGTTCTGCTCGCTTTCACTGCGAGTCTCGCGCCCCGCCACGAACAGCGGCCACAGAACAGCCAGCTGCCCAACGTCCTTGGCCAACTTCCCAATCAGCGCTAGGATGCGAGACGCCATGATCTGCAGCCGGGGCCCTTGGGTCTGCCAGTCCGGTCGTCCGGCCGCCGCCACCTTATGCAGGAAGATCATCGTTGCTTTCTCGTACGCCTCGATGCACCCGGCGTACTCCACAATGCTTTGGTATTGGTAGTTGTGTAGGCTCTCGTCGTCCAGCCTGTCCAGCATCTGAACGCATTCCGGTGCGTGCGCCCGCCACATGGTCAGCCGGGCCAGCAGGTCGTTGTACATTGTATCTTGCTGCTCCAGTGACATAAACTGCTTGGACTTGCCAAACGAGCTGATGGTCGCCTGAATCTCCATCATCATTGACCATGCCTGGCGCAGTTCGACCAGATGCGGGTCGTCGGCCTTTGGGTCCGAAGAAAGACTCGGCGTGCCCAGGTTATACTCCCATCCACCGGCCTGCGTGAACCAGTAACTCCCTTCGACCACGGTTCCATCGCTGGTCGCGCAGGCGCCGGCAACGTCAAGGTAGGAAAGGAGGGAGACGAGGAAGCTTCGTAGGGGGTGGTTTGTTTCGGCTTGGCGGTGTGCTTCCTTGGAGGGATCGGCGTTGTTCGGGGAAAACAGAATGCGATAGATCTCTCGGGCTCCTTTGAGATGGATAGCCCAATTGTGGTGCTGGGAATCCATCATCTACTCAATCAGCACAAGCACAAGCAGTGGCAGACAGGCAGAAGCACTCACCTCGAAAAGACACAGCAGCAAGCAAGTGGCCAGATCTGTCAGCTGAACCTGGTGGTCGGGCTTGTGCTTTGCCCGGAGCGACTTGACCACCGTCCCATAGTTTCCCATGGCCTGCTGAAAATGCGATATTCGCTGCTGCCCCGAAGACGTGTTGGAGAGATGCAACGCCCCGAGGGCCTGCATTGCATTAACCATGGATGGGGATGATCGAGCAAAATCCGGGAAGTTCTCTCGAAACGGGTTGATGTTGCCCGAGTTGTCGTAGATGAGCAGTAACGACGACAACTGGTCGACGAAGTGGGAGAAATAGCGGCCATCCACGCAGTCCAGCGACGAGGAGATGATATCGGCATTGGTATTCGAGAAAGGGTCTTGGACGCGGAATTCGGAAGTCGAGTCAGCAACGGTGGTGGGCGAAACGACGACGGCGCCGCAGGTCTCATTCTCCTGCTTCTCAGTCTTGACCGGTACCTCCGACACCGCCGCTTTCTTCCCGCGCTTCTTCTGCGCCGACGATTCCTGCCCAGACTGCGACGGCCCGTAGATCTTGAAGGTCATGCGACCCTGACTCCCGTCGCAGTCGAGGCTGAGTCGGGAGCAGTTCTTGCAGGACGGAGACGCCTCATCGCAGCGGACATGGCGGCGGCGACAAGTCGAGCAGCCGGTGAAGCCGCGGTGGTGCCATCGGCGGACGCGTTTTCGCTCGGGAGGAGGAGGCGCAGGCTGGGGGTCCGGGGGTTCAGGGTTGGTAGGCGGGCAGACAATGGTGTGGATCTCCATGGGAGGATAAAGTAGGACACGGTAGAAGCGAGCGACGGAGGGATTGAGACATGAAGCGGTCGATGGCCGAGTGGAGGGCAGCAGGAGGAGAAAGTCGAGGATATAAAGAGAGAGAGAGAGAGAGAGAGAGAGAGAGCAGAGAGCAGGTGGGGGCGAAAATCATAGGGTGGTGGGCGAGGCTTGGCGGTGAATCAGTATACTACAGGTACCCTACATGTTGTTCTTGCAATACTCTACAACCTGATAGATGTCAGGGCATCTATATTTCCCAATGCCGATTACTGCGATTCTTGCAGGGACACCATACTATGCCGCGACTAGTATCTGGCAGTCGACTGGCATTACGCTTCCCCAACGGTTATATCCATGCTCTAACCTGGATGATCCGCAGCCCCAATGTTGCAGCACAGCCTATGGGACTCTTTCGCCCTGCAAATCACCGCGCTAACGAACCCAAAGCGTTTTCCAGCGGGAAGTGAGTTTATCCGGGCCACTTGTTCCCGTGGCTCTCCCAGCCCGGTCCGTGGCGCCGCCTACGTATCTTCTTCTCGACGTTTCCCTGCCGTTGTCGATCTGGATTAACCACTGTTCAGAACCCCAGGTACTGTTTGGGATCTGCTGATCATGACGACGAACCTTACGCTGTACGGTGCTCTTCCACCACGAAGCCTGGGTCTAGTATCTCAAGATCGCCGGCTGCTGTAGCTAATCAGCATCCCGCGGAGATACAACACTCATGATGTACCGCCATAGCCAGCTGGACCGATCCAAATCCGCTCGGCAAACCTAGGCTCAACGCCATGGGAGGATCAGCCAGTTGCCGACTAGCGCCCGTGCGCCGCCCGCACGAGGCCATACCGAGTACATACTCCTACACTCTCACAGCGAATACTCGCTTTCAAGACTCCCAACAAGCAACTGGACATCCCGATCTAAAGCTCAGCCTGCCAAACAGCACTCTCTACTACTTGTCTACTGCCTTGTGCTTCCGGGCGACCAGACGCCGACATTTCCGGAACAACAAAGTTCGACCTAAGACAGAGTTTCCATCCCCACCGAGTCAAAGCCGGTTGAAGTCGGACCGTTGACAGGATGTACGGAGTAAAATTGCGGATGTATGGATTCCACTGCGCAATTTCCTAGCCAATCGCACGCTGCATGCGGAGAGCGAGTGTTTCTCCAGCGAGGAAACTCACGCTCGATGAGCCCAAGGCACGGTCCGGGTCTCGTGTCTAACGGCGGGAGGGTTGTTATCCCAGAGCACAATTGCCAGGTAGACACTGAGGTCTTCTGTGCTGGGATGCCAGTATGATATCCCGACAATATACTGCTGAGGATGATCATGTCTGGATGAGCCAGGAAACAAGACCGATCCGGGTCCAACAAGACCGATCCGGGTCCTGGAATTGAGATGATACTCTGACATTGACCTTCACATGGAGAAGATTCACCGGCGATACAATCCTGGTCTGGTCTGGTCTTGTCATGAGGATCCTACCATGGAGATAAGTGTCGATCCTCGTTTCCAGTCTGAAAGTCGGGATTTGAGCTTGACTAACTTGAGCTTAACTTTATATTTATAGCACTGCGTAATATCCAAGACCGTGTTTGTTTAACTTTGTCGTCGGCTATTAGGCTCGGAATATCTGAGCTGTACAAAAGTCTGGTCAATTCTAGGAAAAAGTCTAGGTAGATTAATACATATCGTACGAAGGGCCAGGACTAGAAGGCGTTGCTGCTAATTCGATAACCAGCCACCATACCGTAAATCCCGTTCAGCCAAAGAACACAACCACGCACGTACGTACGTACATCCAACGCAAGCAGAACAAAAGCAGTGGATCTCGATCGCCCAAAAGCCACACCACACCTCCCATCCCGCGCGGGTCCTCCGCTAAGGACGATTTTCCTGGATCCCCGCAAAAGGCTGGCGCTGGCCATCCTTTGGATGCAGTTCAACAGTAGTTGTTGTTGCAGCACCCTCCGCGTTGTACGTCTCCGACGCATCCGACGGCTGGGAGGTATCCGATCTGCCGCCAAGATTGTTTTTCAGCCGAGTCTTTTCCGCATCAGGGGCGTCTGTGACGTGGACGGCGACTTCCTCGCCAAAGTTCTTTGCGATCTCCTCGAGCGTCAGGCGCGCGGTCTCGGGGAAGAAGAAGTAGATCACTATAGAGGTGGTTTGGTTTAGTTTGTCGATCAGGGCGGTGCCAAGGCGTTTCGTTGCAACTTAACTTACCGGGGATGAACACCGTAGACCAGAGAATGACCACGAGGTAGTATTTCCAGCCCGCGTTGTTGAAGCCCATCGGCGCGGTTTGGAGGAGGATGAGCATGGCTAGGTTTGTCAGTCAGGAGGGGTCTTGGAGAGAGAGTGTGGACTGACAAGCAAACTGCCCGAACAGGGAGAAGCCCATTCCAATGGGACGGATCTCCGTTGGAAAGATCTCGGCGACGTATATGTACATTGTTGTATCGCAGAATGTGCTGGGCTGGTCAGCATTGGTTGATGGATGCCATGGAGACATACTTACCCCTGGAAGGCCAGATACAGGAACATGAAGAAGATGCCGAACCCATTGCCCACTTGGTTCTTTGTCCCGGCGTACTCGGCCGTCATCGCAGCAAGACACGACGTCGTGATGATAATCCCAACAAAACCAGTTATATACATGCGTCGCCGGGAGTTGACTCGATCATGCAGCCAGGCACCGAGCGGGTTGTAAATCACGCCTAGATGATCAGCCGAGAACATCTGAAGCAAAGTCTGAGTCTTCGTACCAGCCGTGGTTAACCAGAGTGCGCTCAAGAGCAGCGGCATACTTCCTGTCATGCCGAGGTTGCCGTACAGGATAACAGCATAGTTGTTCTGGCATTGTCAGTTATCCGCTCGACAATCTGAAGACGAAAATCTCACAATAATCAGGGGTCCTCCAAACTCGGCTCCCCATTGTGTCAGGAAGCCGATGATCATCCGCTTTCTGTAGGATTTTCTTTTCACCACTGCCTTCCAAACGTTGCCATAACTGGAAAGCTTCTCTGCCTCAAGGCGAATCTGCTCCTTTGTCTGGTGCAACTCCTCATTTGCAACCAGATTCGCAGGATCGTCGGGTGACTCCCGGAGCCGCTCGAGGATGTGCCGAGCTTCGTCAAACTTCCCCTTGGAGATCAGCACCGCGGGGAGCGAGGAAGCCACGGAGATCCGAGAATCAATTTCAGAGGCGGCAAGCACTGCAGGGCTAGGGGGAACCTCCAGCCAAATGCCGGGTGTGTATTCTTTGCGAAATAGCAAGCATAGCCGACCCATCCAGCCAGCATGTACCCGAAGACGAGAAAGATAGCGTGGTGGCCCACCAGCCAGCCACGATGAAAGGCACTCGACATTTCAGAGAAATACATCGGGCAGACTGTTACCAGAACGCCAATTCCAAGGCCGCTGATGAACCGTCCCGCTTGGAACATCCTACAGAATTAGCTGCAACAGAGGAACGAGCAAGAGACTTACTCGAGCGAGTTTGCTCCGCTTTGGAGAGCACCCCCGAACACGCAGAAGAAAGAGCCGAGCTGGATGTTCACCTTGCGGCCAAAGTACTCGCAAGACCACATCATAAACAGGGACCCGACAGCACCTCCGGCACTGAAGACACCGTTCGCAGTGGCGATTGCCGGCGTTGTAATTGAGGCATAGCCCGGCTCACCCTCGAGAGGAAGATCGAAGTAAGCATACCATCCCGGCTGACCGATGGTACTGGAGATGACGGAAGCGCAGTACCCATACGTCTATACAAAGCACATTGAGCCATTGCGCTAATGCAGCGTAATCAGACCACGTTGAGCACACTTACCAAGGACCCAATGGCAGCGAAAACTATCACCAGCCTGTTGTAGGTGCTGGTCTGAGAGCCGAACCTGCCCATGATAGCTCGACGGATGGCTTCGGTCTAGCTCTGCTTTTCAGAATGGGCATACTCGGTTGATGAGGGAAGCAGAGAGAAAAAAGAAGTTAAACAGTGCCACACGCAACCGGGACGAGTTCTAGAAAACCACGAGGAACGCAAACGATCCCGGATCCTTGCGTCAGACGGTTGGTGTCGCACTGCGAAACAGCAAACATGGAAGACACAGAAATTGAAACAGGCATTCGCCCGACGGTGTTTCGGCTTCATATAGCCCGTTTACTGCTGCACTGGACTGAGAGAAACAGCCTCTGGGGCGGGGACGCCATGGCGTTGATTGGCAAGAATACGGGTAGTTGGCATCAGAGCGGTCTATTGACTGATTGGTGGTGTAAATGAATCACAGGGTTCATTGAGGACGGAATGGAGGGTAGTCTAGAGGTAGACAGGGAGCAAACAGAAAGACAAGTAGACGGGAGGAAGAGAAGAGAGAGTAGTAGTATGTAGTAGCAGTGTAGCTGGAGGAAGACGAGATGACAAACAAACACCCACGTGGTACTCCCTCTTTCTCTCTATCTCTTCTTCTCTTCCTCTCTTCCTCTCTAACTTCTCTTCCCAATCCTCTCCATCTCCTATCTCTTATCTCTCACATACACTTGTCATCCCCGTTGTGGCAGGTCGTCCGTTCGTCGCCATGTACCCTGCCTACCCACGCCCTGTCACACCCTGAGAACCAATTGCATACAGCCTATTGTCTGCGCCACCGGGCCACGGCATTAAAAATAGGACCAGCCGTTGCCGTCTGAACTGTATGTCACCGCATGCAACTGTCCAATAACCTTGTCCCACCGCCGCATTGATGACCGGTGGCTACGCCGAGAGAACCTCGCGGGGTCTGTGGTCTGCCGGGGACAATGTGATGAATCTGGCGGATCCCAGTTGGCTGATGGTGCCAGAACAGCCGAAACGCGGGACGTGTACTTATTGAGAACGAGTACACAACCTTGGCCAAAGTGAACTGGCTGTACCTGCAAACAACGCCGGTGTCTTTCTATTTTCATACTTTTGTGCTTTACTCTATTCATTCTTGTCAGTCAAAACAATGGACAATATCTTTGATGTCCCCTTCGATGAGCTGCCCAACCCCAAGCGGGTATGGGTCGGAAAGCCTGGAAGCCGCGAAGAGGGCCTTGGGAAGCTGGCTATATTGACTCCGGAGACTGTGGCAAAAGCCGCCGCAATGGAAATCAAAACTGGTGCACGGATCACCGTGGACTGGGAAATGACGAAACTGGACTATCCAAACCTGAATCGCCAACCCAGTCAGCACCAGATCGTCCCTCTGCTGGGTGGAATTGCCTTTGATGATATCTACACGATGAATCCCCGTAGGTTCTGAGGCCATTACGCACATGACATAAGTAACATCCTGCAGAGCAAAGCAGCCAGTGGGATGGGCTACGGCATTTTTCTCAAACAGTTCCTGGTCAGGCCCATCGCCTATTCTATGGGGGGACTACCGCTGAAGAGATCAACGACCGGAAGAATGATCGAATCGGCCTGCAGCACTGGGCAAGAGAGGGAATTGCAGGTGAGTTCTCATCAAGATTTATGTTTGATAGGTAATAATAGTTCTAGGGCGCGGTGTGTTGATTGATTATGCCACATGGGCGGAGAAAAGGGGTATCAACTATACCACGTTTTCCACCCATCAAGCTTCCTTGCGGGATATCTTGGAGATTGCACAGGAGTGCAACATCACCTTTCAGAAGGGCGATATTCTCTTTGTCCGCATCGGCGCGACCAAAGAATGGGATACGATGACAGACGCTCAAAAGCAGAAATACTCGAATAACCGTAATCCCGAGCATGCCGGTGTTGAAGCGACCACCGATGTTCTGCGATGGCTTTGGGACACAGGGTTTGCAGCTATTGCAGGCGATGCGATTAGCTGGGAGGTGAGTCCACTGTATCCAGACGGCTCAGCACTCCGAAGAGCATGCGAATCATAATGCTGAGAAGAGGCAGGTTTATCCGCCTCAATCCGAGGTATTTCTCCATGAATATGTCCTGGCTGGGTGGGGAATGCCGATTGGTGAGTCCCAGCAATGGCATTGGCACGAGCTGAGCTAACTTGCTCCATAGGAGAGCTCTTTGACCTAGAGGCGCTGGCACGCACCTGCCAGGAACTTCAGCGATGGAGCTTTTTTGTAACTTCAGCGCCTCTGAATATGCCCGGTGGCGTATCATCGCCGCCCAATGCGATGGCGATATTCTAGATGGGTTGGCCAAGGATGGAACTTTTATCTCACAGCATACAAGGTAGGTGGTGCATAGGTGGCCGTTTTTAACTTAGCGGGATTGCCACAATTGTTGTCCTGCGAGCCATTCGCGTCTCAGGCTCTGTTGGTCAGTCATGTTCACAGGCGGGACAGGGGTATTAAATGCCGCATCAGAACCCGTGCAACAAGGTGGGTGCTTTTGGAACACTGTGTAGCTACTATTTTTGCCGACGCAGTTAATTTGTACGACTTGCAGTTGCAATGCTTCACTCTCCGGCCTTAAGGCTAAGATTCTCGTCTACTAAAGGATCGGGAGGTCAGATCTGCAGAATCTGCACGGTTTCGTCGATGCTTCTCTCGAAATCCATTCGTTGTTTTGGAGTTCCTTCTGTGTAACGTCTATCGGAAGTAACATGTTGATAGGAGCAAATTGCGGAAGCGAGCTCCGTTGAGACCCGAACGGCTTATCAGGTGGTATTGGACGCGCTTCGAATCGGTTCATGGTCTGATAGCTGCGGAGCTGTCCGTGGGCATCAGAGCTTCGGGTGGACGTGCACTGAGATTTAGCATCAGAGCTTGGAAGGCATCCTCTCGGCCCTCCGACGGCCGGACATGCCGAACTATTGCTGGACCCCGTTTGCTTCGCCTGATACAATGTTTCATTTGACACTGCTACGTTCCAGCGTACCAGATGTGCTATTTGACGTGGAAATAGCCTCGCCCTGCGTCCTCAAACCTGAAGGCCATTGTTGCACGGCGCTGGCCCAATTGTCGACGAAAATGGCCCGATCAAGACCCGGCTATTCCGGAGCTATTACAAGACGCCGTCACTTGCATACTTGAGCGACTAAGAGTCGTGCATATCCAATATGCTGGAACTTTACCTTGCATCTATTTTGCCTAGGATCAGCCTGTTAGGCTTGCTTGTGCTTGAAGCAGTTGGGGCGAGAAAGAAGTACGATTATTGGATGTTACGCCAATTGACCCTTATGATAATTCCTGTGACAACATTTGGAATCTCTCCCCGGAGATATATTACTAGGAGCCAGGGTACCCGGGATCATATTTTCCTACGATTACTGCGCGAATATTAGCCCCAACCACGACCGTCCAGCCTGGGAATTGGTTGCATCTGGTCGATCAGACATATCGAATGAAAGCCGGCGAAGTCGAATCCCTCGCCATGCTATTCCTTCGGAAATAGAAGCTATACACCGAACGAAATTGTCCTGAGTGCTGGTCGGCGCCTATTGGAGAGAGTACATCGACTGAAGCATACGATGGCTGCCACAGTGGTCGAGAGAGCCATGTCCGCCACAGGGGGTGATCCTATAGACAACACGGTGTACAAATGGAACATTGCGACTCAAACGCTATGCATCGTCTTTATGACACTGTTTTTCGGGCTTCGCGTGTATGCACGGAGTTTTGTTCTCAATGGATTCAGCATAGAAGATTGTGAGTTGCTCGACGTGCCTCTAATGGGATGCTGACTTCGCCATAGGGACATGTCTGGGGGCCTGGGTATGAGATTCCATGCTATGGACAGCGGTCAAGTCTCAATATCGGTCTGTTAATTCTAATCGTGGATAGATTCTCGGCGTCTGCTATTCTGTCATTGCTCTTACAAGTGGGTATCCAATGAGACTATTGCTTCTCCAGCTGACCAGGGCAGTGGGCAGCTATGGAGGAGGACTCTACATCGGGGATGTGCCCAAGGAGGATCTCATCCCGTTCAGTAAGGTATGAGTGACGGCGTCCAGACAGAATCAGACTGACATGCTCTTCAGACCGTCTACGTCACGATGGTCATGTACGGACCTACCGCATTCCTGACCAAAGTATCCCTCCTATGGATCATGACCAGAGTGTTCAAGCCGTTCCGAAAATCCGTGATCTTCATCTACTTCTTCATGGTCGTCATGCTTCTCTACTACATCCCCGCCGTAATAGTCAAAATCCGGATCTGCGACCCGATCCGGAGGTTCTGGAACCATGATGTCGAGGGCACATGCCTCGACCAGGCGGCGATCATCCTGGCGGACGTGGTGGTAAGCGTGGTCAGCGACTTTATAGTGCTCTCGGTGCCGATACCGTTGACGATGAAGCTGCAAATGCCGAACAAGAAGAAGATGAGGGTGATGGCCATCCTGGGGGCGGGAGGACTGGCCTGCGTATCCAGCATCGTGAGGACGGTTCTGATTGTGCGGACGGGAGGCTCGCAGGATGCGACGTATTCGTTCATGCGCATCAACATGTTTGGGTAAGTCCCATCATCCAATTCACCATAGTAATCGTAGCTAACCGATCAATCAACCAAAACAGAAACGCCGAAATCGCCATCGGCGTCATCTGCGCGTGCCTGCCCTCCCTCTCCGCGCTGGTCAGCCGCATCTACCACGAATACTCGGCCAAGCGAACGACGCAGAGCTCGGAACATGAAATGAGCAACATGAAGCCGCCGGAGCAGGCCAAGCCGCGATGCAATAGCCGACTGAGCCAGTTCGATCTGACGACGGACCGTGATACCCTCGTTCAGAACACGCAGGGGCAGCCGAAGATCGAGACATCGATCGAGAGCGGCAGTTGGCTGAACGATGGACAAGACGGGCTGCAAGATGGTCGGGGGATTATGAAGACGGTGGATATGTCGACTTCGTTTTCGTCGGCGAAGTAGGATTGGTAGTTATGGGATTTGGTTATGGCTTGGTGTTGGTCGAGCCTGTTTCAGTTATTATACTGCGGCTGTAGTCTCTCTTTAACCAAGCAGTTGGTCGTACTCGAAATACCATGCAAGATCTACTGTCAAGTAAACAAATCCTCGGCCTCCCTCCGACCCCCGCATCCCCGCACTGCCGCGACGATAATATCCTACGCGGACTGATAGCCAGTATATAGTCTTCTTCCATTCTCAACTCCCTCACTACACACAACCAAAATGCCCCTCCTCCAAGGCTTCCGCCTGCAGAACAAAGTCGCCATCGTAACCGGTTCGCCTCCCCTTCCCTTCCCTCCACCCAACCAACCTCCAAACTAACCACCCTCAACCACAGGATCCGGCTCCGGCTTCGGCGCGGCCATCGCGCAGCGCTTTGCCGAAGAGGGCGCGCAAGTGGTCGTAGCCGACATCAACGCGACAGCGGGCGAGGCGGTGGCGTCTACGAACGCGGCAAACATGGCATTCCACAAGATGGACGTGACCAGCGCGGCGGACTGGAAGAGCGTGGTTGAGGCGGCGTTCAAGCGGTTCGGGAGACTGGATGTGTTGGTAAATAATGCGGGGACGACGTATCGGAATAAGGTGAGCTGGTTTACCTGAATATGAGAGTGGGAGAGATAGTGGAGGGAGATGTATGTATGTGCTGATGCTGGACAGCCAACGCTGGAAGTCACCGAGGTGGAATGGGAGCGCGTCTTCAACGTGAACGTCAGAGGAGTCTTCCTGGCAAACAAGGCCGTGATGCCGCGTCTGATTGAGCAGGGTCAAGGCGGGAGCATGATCAACATTTCCTCGACGGGATCGTCGAGGCCGCGGCCTGGGCTGGTGTGGTACAATGCGTCCAAGGCGTCTATTTCAAACGTACTCTTCTCTCTTCCCCAGTCTCCCAACAAACCCATCCAGCATACCCTATCGAAGCTCGAAGCTAACGGAAAAAAGGCCACAAAAGGCCTTGCAGCCGAATACGGCCCTCACAACATCCGGGTCAATACCGTTTGCCCGCTCCTCTCGGGAACTGGGCTGTTCGCCATGTTCACGGGGATGGAGGACACGCCGCAGAACCGGGAGCGGTTTCTCGGGAATGTACCGCTGGGCCGACTGACGGAGCCGGAGGACGTGGCGAATATGTGCCTGTTCCTGGCAAGCGAGGAGGGAAGGTTTGTTAATGGGGCGGAGATGGTGGTTGATGGGGGGAAGTGTATTTAGTAGACCTGGGAGTTCGTCGGTCGAGGATTAGTATCACTTCGGTGTTAATATAGGAGAATTGAAGCTCATTAGGGCTTACTCGCCCCTACGCGGATCTGTAGTCTGATACCACACGCCCGCCACAGTCGATTACAAATAACACTCGTTTATAAAATGTTAGTACCTTTTATATGTATTTCCTATACAAAAGGTACTTACTCTTTTTCACTTATTTTTCCAATGACACCAAAACTAATGCCTATTAATATATAAATTAATATATACTAATAATTAAGTCTATATAAATATATTTTTAAAATTTTTTGTCGTTCTTATATAGCCTTAAAATTAATGCCTTATTGTTGCCTTACTATAGAATACCTATATTTTCCTAATTTTTTTTTAATACATAATCTGTATTATATAGATCCTTAGTATTGAAAATATATTATTTAAATAATATATTATTAACTATTAGCGTGGTGTGGAAGAAATAAGTCAAAAACTCTAAGTACCTTTTATATGGGAAATACATACAAAAGGTACATTTTGTATCCGAGTGTTATTTGTAATCGTCCGTGGCGGGCCTGTAGCATCAGACTACAGGCCCGCCGCGTAGGGGCGAGTAGAGAAGAAAGCAACTTGAAGCCGAGTGAGTCGATATCCGACATGCTGGAAACATATCCGGCTGCTCGACCGAGCCCTAAAGTCTCCAGGCACTCGGGCCTCTAGATCCCCGCATCTCGGGCTCTGTCCAATCACATTGGCCAAGTGACATCGACACTTAAATGCCGACATGCCCCTCATCGCCAGACTCCGACTTCATTCAACTCCCTGACTGCTCAGCAGAACTTCAACCATGACTCTGACCGGAAGCTGCATGTGCGGTACCATCGCGTACTCGTCTTGTATGCCACCCGCGCGATTCTCACACCCACCATGCTGATATACTACTGCAGCGGACCCCGTCTTGAAAGCGCTCTGCCATTGCCTTGACTGCCAGAAGGTGAGCCAACTCTCCCATCCAGCCAGTCCGATGACTTGCTAACAGCCTGCAAAGTGGACGGGCGGCGCGTTTACCTCCAACGTCGTAGTCCCGCGGGACGGCTTCAGCGTGACCAAGGGTAAGCATACATAGATACCCTGCCCTACTCTACAATCAACAAACCAACCTGAAAATAACTAGGCACACCCAAAACCTACGATGTTGTCGGCGAAAGCGGCAAAAACAACAAACACTTTTTCTGCGGCAACTGCGGCTCCAGCCTGTACACCGAGCTGGATCTCATGGCCGACAAGACCGTGATCAAGGCTGGGACTCTCGACGGCGGGGAGACGCATCTGGGCAACAGCGTCGACGTCGAGCTCTACTCCAAAGACCGGGTGTCCTATCTTCTGGCTGTGGAGGGGGCGATGCAGGCGGAGCGGATGGCTTAGGATGGATGTCTTGGATGCCCATTCTGTTGGATCGATTGATCGGCGAGGTGAACTAGTTTGGAATACTGATACAGGGGAATATGATGGTCGTTGAGTTTTATGTATCTCATAAAAGTTGCGAATGCTCATTTGGGAATGCATCCACTGTTGTCTTTGGGATGTATAGATCCCGTATGCTCTATAGTAGCTTGCGCATCCAAGTGCCCGCAAATACTCTCGCACATTGCTAGTGACACTGTGATATGACTATAGTGAATGAGACATTCACTGAGGAGCAGCCCTCCTTCCTAATCTAGCGATGGGGTCGTCCTTGCCCTAACACGTTCTCCTCCCTCTTCCCCCTTCCTCCTCACTGTCTTCCTCATATATACGAGCAATTCCAAGCCGACATGCAGCTTTTCTGCCTTATGGGTTTCTTCTTTCCACCTTTTCCTGGTTGATCATACAGACTCTATATTTGTTTCTACCATGTGGCCTTGTGGTATCCTGCCGAGATTTGGCTTCGATAGCCAGGCATGGCTGTGCCGTCTCTCCTTTGACATAGAAGATTGAAATATGAGTTATCCTGAGCTCAAAGGTAAGTTTGCCCTTGAGAAGCTCCAACCACGGCGCCGGCTTACAGAAATGGACAGTCAGAATTGTGGACCGTTCCGATGTGCAACAGCCATCGGCAGAATCAAGAGCAACGGCGACTGAAGGGATTGGTGCCAAATGAACTCGTGTACAATGAGGCAGAGAAACTATTCGGATATGACAAGGGACTGTCCTGGGTTGAAGATTTCCGCGAGGTAAGTACGGAGAGGTCAAATTATCAGAGGCAACTGCTAAAGGACTGTGGACAGATAAGAATATTGCGATGAAATGGTCCTAGTTGCAGGAGCACGATACCACTGCAGAAATTAACAACCTTTTAACCCCGAGCTTTTTTTGGACATGTAATAAACGGAACCTACCACAACCAGTGCGACGAGCGTAGCAGTTAAAGTATGATGTAATGTTTGCGTAAATTGATCTACTTTCGCTAGTCTATTATATTTAGAAGTTCTGTCAAATCCTATAACACATTCATTGATACACATAATCACTACGTTACTACGAGCCATTATGACTCTCCCCATGTATCCAATTACACGAGCTACAGTGGCACGGCCGCTGCGAACCGCGCCTACACGTCTTCGGTTCTCATATCCGACCCCCGATCGGAGATGTTACACCCCTGGTGACAAGGCAAATGAAACAGAGCCCGGGGGTCAACGGAAGTACGTTCTCTGTCGCCCTCCTTGTGCACGCTTATAGTGACCACGGATGATCCTAATTTCGATTTCTAGGCTGATTATTGCCGCGGTTGTGACCGTCCCGGCCTTGGCCTACTTATACCAAAGGAATGAGGAAAGGAAGTCGACCGATGCCGGTGTCGGACCTCACGGTGCCAACCAAGAGTACAAAGAAAATGCTGAAGGCAATCGGTAAACTTAATGGTGACCTGGCTTCAGGAGGCCACGGAAGGTACACACGATCGTTTCAGCTGCTCTGATTAGCTGCTTGATGTTCCGTGGCCTATTTTTGCTAGATACCGTGTGCGCTATCGCCAGATACCAAGTTAGTAGCAAATCTGGTTGACGTTATCTTAACCCACAACAATTTTACCACCAAGGGAGCTTCGAGACATGTCCCCCCATATCTTGACAATGGACTTTTGCTTCCATGCAGCCAACATTTATTGTCCAACAACATCCCCTCGTAACTGCGCTCCTTTGACGTAAACACAAAGAGACAGACTAAACTCGATGAGCATATTGGCAGGAGAGGCTGCACGAACGCGCCCGTTGGAATTTGAGCTTGAAGATCTCGACAACATTATTCGCAACGGAGAAAAGTATGTTCATCAGAATTAAAGGAAATGTCAAAATATCGCGTGTTAGGGCAGGGATATATGACAAATCTGTAGACCTGTCAATTAAAGCCGCTTATTTAGAAATCATGAACCGGCCAGCGACTTCGCCTTCCTTTCAATGTTATAATAATCCCTGACTAGTTCGAACGGCCCAGCCCGATGAGTAGTACTTTGGTCTTAACGTAGACTAGCTTACCAGCCACGACTCAACGGGGTTCCCTCCGGTATCATGATCCACTATGTACCGGATTCTCTGTAGTATAAAGTGTCCAGAGCTTTCGGGAGTACGACGCGCCATACGGTAGCCGGATACACACAACACAACACCTGAATTATGATTATCTGGGGCGGCTTTTACACCGTTCCTGCCGCTAAAACATATCCGCCGTCAACCACAACGGTTTGTCCGTTCAAGTATTGGTTCGAAGCAGCGAAGAGTACAGCTGAAGCCATGTCCTCGTCTTTCCCAGGCCGTTTCGCGGGAACCTTATTTTCGTACTTCTCTTTGGGGATTGCACTTTTCTGCTTCTCATCGCTCTCGTGAGCCGTCATTTCCGACGGGAACACACCGGGTGCGATATTGTTCACTCGAATTTTTATGTTAGAGGAAGCGATTTCGTGCGCTAGCATCTTTGAAAGGTGGATGGCGGCTGCCTTGCTCGCATTATATGGGAAATGATGCTGGGCTAACTTGACGATGCCTGAAATCGACGAGATATTGATCACCGTGCTAGACCAGCCGCGCTCAGCATCTGTCCCCGCTTGCAGGAGCGGCAGGAATGCTGTTGTCGTGAAAAACAGTTGGCACACATTGGTGCGGTAGACGGACTCCCAGTCTTCAAAGGAACCAGATCCGGGGTTGAATAACTCTCTGCCCAAGGCCTCTGGGTCCTGGAGTTCAGTGTTCTGGGTCGACGTTGAGATGCCCGCGTTATTGATTAAGATGTCCAGTGCTTTCTCCCTTGTCGACACTTCCTTGACAAGGTTTTGGATCGTGTCCTTCGAAGTGATGTCCCCGGGGAGTGGAGTAATCTTCCCAGGGATATCCTTTGAATACAGCTCGGAGACCCGCTGTAGTTTGTCGCCCGTACGGCCGGTGATGTAGACGTGCGCACCGTTAACAGCCAACGCCTGGGTGGCCATTAGGCCGATTCCAGAGCCGCCACCCGTGACGAGCGCCACTATTACACTCGACAGTTACAGAATATACCAAAAAGGAGCGAGCATGCTGCGCTTACCTTTGTCTTTGACATTGAAGAGATTTTCGAGTTTAAGGTTCTGGTTGCTTCGTTGGGCAGATGTTCTGAGGTCGTGGAAACTGTGGTTATATCGTTTAAACACGTTCCCGCATGTAGCGGTCGCCAGAAAAAGTCGAGGGGAAGCACGAGGTTGAATGAATCGCATATCAAGATCGAGCGTACGATATAGTATGATTTTCCAGATATTGGGCATATAAGGTATATAAGTGTCTTGTTTTTAAATGAAGTAGAATGATATCACGAAACTTCGCCCAACAGGATTTCTAACGCTAGTTGAACTTACTGTGAAAGAAATAATCAGATTGTTGTATGATGTCATTTATAATAGAAATGACTGTTAGTAGGCAGGCTTAGCACCCTTCTTCTAATCTGCTACGCACTAACACTGGAACTTGCAGGTAAGCGTCCCTTTTCCCCTTGTATCTATGGCTCGCTCTCAGGCGCAGTACTAATAGGGATCCCATGTGCAATTGTGTTGGGCATTTTTGCTATTAATTCTAAAATTCATTAACCTCGCTGGATCTCGTCAGCCTGTACGGGATGTTCTTAATGAAGTACGACGGTGAAAGCACAAGTTATTGCTGGCATATATACTAAGTACCAGGATGGACATCGCGAGTCGTTTAGGTAGCTTGTAGGTGGCGGTAGATGATGGTCTTATATATGTTGTATAATACACGGGTGATATTGATTAGGTGCGCAAAATACTTCTATGCGCTAGGTGACGGGCATACACAGTGTGTTAAGAAGTTGCGACACGAGAATGAGTCTATAGAAGTATGCCTCTTATAACAACAAGCAATTGCACGCTAAAGTGCTATTTTAAAGATCGACCTTTGGTGCCCCGTTTCGCTGACGTCACATAACGCAGTCAAGTTAGCCTGACAGATAGGGTGACATCAAATTACTTTCCAGTTCCAACCCGAATAGTTCTAAACATCTCAAACAACCGGACTCTCGGCTATCGCAAGAAACCGCGCAGGTGTCTGGAACAAACATTCAAAATGTGTCCATTTCGCATCTTGGATATGGGCGGCAAAACGGTATTTCATCTCTCGATTAGGTTCGTAACATAGTGGCATTCTGACGGGTACCAGTCCCAAGGCAACCGTGACCACCAAGAGGATCGATATATATGTATTTTACCGGAGGAATTTCCCACAGAAAAAGGTGACCAAATCGCCTTCTTCGCAGTCTACGACGGGCAGTATGTTCGCGCATTATATTCCGCCGACAACTTTCTATTCAGCTCACACTTTCCGCTAGTGGCTCCGACGAAGCATCTGAGTGTGCGCAGCAGAGCTTGCATCACCGGATATCTAACAATGATGAGTTCGAGAAAGGCCACTATGAGAAGGCTATTACACTAGGATTAAAAGATATCGACGACGAATTGTACGAAAGCTTTGCGAGTGGAAAACACGAATCTGCCATGTGTGGTTGCACCGTTGCACTATGTTTGCTGAACCTCGCCCAAGGAAGTTTGCTCATGGCAAACCTTGGAGACTCGTCCGTGATCCTAGGTAGAAGGGAGCATGATGGGGAAAATACATACAAAGTAGTAAGTTTCTAACAATTTATGAAGGACTTTTTCTTCCTGTGACTAATGGCCTGGGTAGGAACGTCTTTCACGAGCACATAAGCCCGCCGACCATGACGAGCGCCGTCGCATCCAGGACGCTGGTGGGACTCTTAACTATGCAACTGGTGACGCCCGCCTAGGCACAGTGAACATAACTCGTGCCTTAGGTGATCTTCAGCTGAAGAGACCGTTGAATGAGGCCCATGTAGATGAAGACTTGCAGCTGTTAGTAGGGCAATCAGCCTACCGTGACCCAGACGGCGACTTTGTTTCTCGCGTACCATTCACGGTCGCTAGAGAGCTCCGTTCGCTGGACAAGCAGATCTTGATCCTTGCGAGTGACGGCGTTACTGATGCCTTGGATGATAATGATGATGGCCTGATGAAGCTTGTGGGTGCTATGGAGGAGCAGGGCCATTCTGCTACTGACATCTCGCGAGCTATTACCGAATTGGTGGGACAGCGGAAGAATAGTGATAATTGTACTTGTATAGTCGTGTTCCTAAGTTATCAGGATTGATGTTTTGGGCGCGGGACAAGAGATTAAGACTATCCATGACTCTACAAGAGATATAGGTTTGAAAAAGCATGGCACCTCAACGCGCCCACCGAATTTTTCATCAAGCAAATTCTTCCACAATCGTTATCTGAGCACTATACCTGCTAGCAGCACCTCAGCGTACTATACCTTTATATCGCCTTGGCCCACAAGGCTTTCGTGTTTTCAAGAAATTCACCGAAGCTTAAGATGTCTGGATAAGCTTAATTAGTGATTGACCTCTTATAGTAAGTTAAAATAATCCAGGAAGTTTTATTTGGTCGACACTTGAGCAGAAATCTGCACCTCAACCGTATTCTGACGAGATCAAATTTACGCCATGGACAACATGCCGTATGAATCAAAAGAACAGGAGCAATGACCGCTTTAATCCTACGCCGTTTATGTGAAAAAACCATGGAGATTAATACATGCTGGCCGTAACTAAACAGTAAATTGTACGAGAAACTTGCTGAAATCTATCTCAACGGTGGTCTCATGGTGGGTTATGGACGTATTCCTATTATGTTTATTACTGCTGCACCAAGCCATACTGAAACGCAGAACCCTTCATGAATTTTCCCTGTGGCTCAGTACACGCGGATTGCATTGGGAATGCATGCTGTGAGGATATCACACGGCATGATGCTGTTCACACAACGTTAATGGCTCTCCGCCGGGTACCGTAATAACGTCTTCCCACCAGGCATACAGGCCACCATACTACTCAACAATTTGAGTGTCCTTATCGCAGCTACGAAACTCACTCCTTCCTACAATGCACCATATCCGTTGAGATGCTCGGTGACTTCAAGCGAACAACACCTAGGAACCAGCCGATTCAACATCAATTTCAATTTCGAACACCCTTCCTTGTCTCTCGACTTTTCCTATGATCAATCAATATGCTGCCACGCGACCCGAAATGCGGGGCACTCATCAAACAAGAACTCGTACAATTGACGCCTCTGATGATACCAAAATCTCCCGATTTCGACGTCAAAGATTCTCAATTTTTCAGAAAATTCACTAAGTTGCCCTCACCGGAAGAAGTTCGCTCACAGGCCAAAGCCCAACATCTCGCAGGAGTCCGTCCAGACAATAGAAAAACCTTCTCGATAGCTGGCCCTCATGTGCGACCACCACCTGTGATATTTAAAGATCTGGGGCTGTTCGTTAAATGGGGAAGCGCTGCGAGAATTTCAGAGGGTCAGTGCCTCTATGCTCTCGGCCAGCTTCTCAAAGATCATGTCCCGGTTCCGGAGATATATGGGTGGCGGGAGGATGGCGACCAAACTTTCATTTATATGGAGTATTTGCATGCGCAGACTTTGGAGCAAGTGTGGGATAGGCTGGAATCCGATGACCGCGTTTCGGTCTGTTGTGAGCTCCGGACAATCTACAACAACCTTCGCCACCTTGAACAGAAGCCAGCAAATTCATTCATAGGTAGGGTGCTCTCAACGGTCTTTACATTTCCTAAACTGCATCCATAACTCTTTGTCCGTGTATAGGTAATATTGTACAAACTCCTCTATATGACAGAGCATTCCACGTCGAGTCCATGTCCGAAGCAGGGCCGTTCAATACTGTCCAGGAATTTCATGACTGGTTCACTTTCCTATATCTAAAACCAATGCCAGATCCGTATTCTGTCCCAATCGAACCGTTCCGTCAGGATCTGCCTGATGACAGTGGCATCAAATTTACGCATGGCGATCTCCACCGGAGCAACGTCTTGATAACACGCTCTGAACCCTATCATGTTCTTGCAATCGTCGATTGGGAACAATCAGGCTGGTTACCTGTGTACTGGGAGGCCAGAAAGGCGCAGTATACTGCTGACAGGAATGACGAATGGTCTAAAAAATATTTGCCAATGATTTTGTGTCAGTTTACCAGTACTTGGGATCCGTGAGACTACTACACAACGGCCATGGGATGTTAAGATAAAGACAGCATTTTATTAGTCGGGTCTTTATTGGTCTCTTTTCTTCACCGTGTAAAATAATTACGGCGTCAAAACAAAAATAGCAGATAACAACGGAAAGCGAAGAGCACGAATGAAAGCGGGAGCGAGAAATCCCCACGTAGAACTAGCAGAGTGCTCTTCAGACTGCTGCAGGAACCCACCCGTCAATTAAGCGGCCGCAAGACTGGTGATTACGCACCAGGTTGTTCCAGGCAGAGACGCACTGGGAGTCCATGAGTCTGGCTTTTATGGACGAACTGGCGGTAAAGTGTCTTAAAAATAACACCTACATGGGTCTGGCTTCGCGTCATTGACGTTCATTATGAGCGTGGTAACCACACTTTCCTCCAGATCCCGAAGATGCAAAGGAACCATTGTAACCCAGCCACTTCCATTTAGTATCTGGATAATCTTCGTCTGGGGGCTTTCCGATAAAACACGTCTCTCCTCATTGTAGTAAGAGGGAATGAGGAGTCTCGCTTTCGCATGTCCGAACGGACGTACTGATTCCTTTGATATACCACCAACCCGTACAGGAGGATTCTCAATTCAGCGACGCATTGCGCGATATCGCCAAGACTGAGGAAGGTCTGAACGGCCGGCTGGACAGCGTTGACAAGTTCCTGAGAAAGCTACAAGGCCATTAGCAATATCATCGTGCAAAACAGACAAGAAACAACCCACTGAAAAGCACTTGCCGCATTGCTCACGACAACGGGCACAGGCCGAAGTCCTCTGCTCTTGCTGATCGTGATAAGAGAGCTCCAGGCCCTTGATCGACCGGATACAACGTCGGCACCAGCGATGAATGGCCTGACCATCTCGTTGGGGACACCGAACATCTGCTTCGGCACTCCATCTTCGTCCTCCTCCTCCGATTCTCCTCCTCCGGGATCGAAAAACTAGGTGTCTCCTTTTCTTTGCCAAATGATTGGAGAAGATAAGTCGAGCAGCCCTCACTGACCTTGTAGGTAAGCGTTTTGTTGGTGCGCAGAGAATTGTTGTAGAGCACATGGTATACCAGTGCAACACTATCGACATAGGAAGACTTGAGCAATTCCCCGCTGGACAGCAAGCAGAATACATACCAACAACGACGCATGGTATGCCTCCCCATTAACTGCCATTCAGCTCGATTTGAACGACATGCTTCAGCAAAGGACGGCAGTGATGGTCTTTCCTGAACCAGCGACATCTTAGAGGCAGGGTCCACAAATTTGGGAGTATGGGGCTCTGAGAGAATGGGAGTAATATACCGTTGTTGAGCACAACAATCATATTCTGGGCTTTCGCCTTCTCCGGCAGCTCAATTTGGTACTCCCTTGGATCCAGCAAATCAGCTCCGAGGGCATCGAACAGGCCAGGGGATTGAGGAGGGGCGTTATCTGGATACTTGTCGCCTGCGTAGCTTAGTTAGCTCTGGCAGGAGTTATTGAGAGAAGATCACACCAACGCTCTGAATCACGCATTCGGAACTCATCAACTCTGAATTTGCTGCTCGGAAGATCGTTCTCGGTAAGGATGCGTGCTGACGAGCCATGAAGTCAGAAAGTAGTCAAAGAAGAAGCAAGACCTGGTCTCCAGGCTGAACCGTGTTCATAACCCGTCGATCGTGATGGAGAAGATGGTCCATGATGGAGTATGATGTGTAAGAGTCTCGGACTTTCTGGAGGAGAGAAAACAAAGGGGAGGATTACTTGGCGGTGGTTGGACATAGCCAGTTCTGTTTGCGACGCCTTGCCGAGATGAAAGTACGTCTTTTCCTGGAGCATCCTGCATTTAACCAGAGAAATTTGAAGCCAGACAACGAAGGATCAAGTTTCCGCGTCTCTATAAATCCACTGACGTTGGGAAGATTATTATCTATTTGGCTGATGCTGAACGACGTAGATGGACACTGTAATCAAATAAACTAATTGTATTAGGAGCTACAAACACAGCGCAAGAACCATTTCATTTCCCAAATCTCCCTGCTCCATCCGCGAAAGCGCCGGGACTTAATCCGACAGACCAGATGGAATGTGCCAGCGTACTTATACCAGAGCAGCAGCAACAACAACAACACCCAAAGCTTCCAAGGCGTTCCGGCCAGCATCCGCCACGCCCGCGCCACCGGTGAATATTGGGGCAGCCGGCGTAGTCGGGCTCTGGGAAGCGGTGGTGTGGGGAGTGGTGGTGTGGGGTCCTGTCCAGCTGTCAGCACGATAGCTCATTATCAGGAGTAAGATTCCGTACGGGAAGTACTAGCAGCTGGCGTGGTAAGCGTAGGGCTGATGGAAGTGTGTCTCGCGCTGGTAGCCAAGGTCATGGGGCTAGTAGTGACCGACGAGTGAATAGGGCTGGCCGACGAAGAAATATCAGGGCTGACAGATGAGGTAGCAGGCGCGGTAACAGCGGCGCCGCCGTCACCGCTGGCAGTGCCGCCCACGATGTTGGTCAAGACGGCGAGGCCGGAGAGCGTGAATAGTTTCTGGAGCTGCATGTTCGTGGGAGGAAAACCGGCAGGACTGTTTTTATCTAATAGATGTACGATTTAGTTGCTGGACTGGCGTGAGACTACCTATATATCCCTGCTCCCCATTTCCATTACGCGTTGCCGGGAAGCCTGGGCTAAAGTCCTCGTAATCAAATGGAGACCTGCAATCATACTTGCAGAAAACCTTGACACGACGAGCTGAACTTTAATAACAGCGAGCTATGAGCTCATGCCCATCGGTACATTGTGGAAGAAGCTGTTGCAGGCCCGGATGGGGCGAGTAGCGTCGCATAGTTGACAGTCCTGGCTGCCCTGTGGCCAGAGAGTATTCTCTACATCGTATCGCAAATAGCAAAAAGGAGCACATATAGATATCAATGACGCTTGCTATAGTCCTGGGCGATATATCAATTAACCAACGTTGACTTTATAGGGGTTGGGTTTAGGAGACAGTCTATGATTCATAGAAGCTGGTATTTACTATGGATCGGCTCGGGGGTAGTCCCGTTTTTCGCTACCATGGAAATATTTCTAGGAACCTGAAGCTGCGACTTTTTATAGTGGGATACAGGCTTTTTCCCGGTTACTCCAGTGCTCTTCTCTCTTTTGTCGGTAGTTGTAAGAGGAAAAGGCGACGGGACCAGACCAACACAGGTACTCTTATGGCCTCAGGCATCGTTCCCTATCTGGGTTAGCACCACTTGGCATTAGGGCTACTGGTGATACCAGCCGGGGAGACTGCCCTCTTCAATACAGCCCAAAAAGAAAATGACTGCCAATACCAATGTGAGACACCCCTGGAAGAATTCCTCAGGTTATTTCCTAAAAGCAGGCAGTACAACAACCTCGATGCCATCAAGGCAGAGGTGAGGGGGATGCAACGGTCCAGTCATCCGCGTCTTCGTTATGAATGACGCCGCCCTCAACAACAACGACTACAACCTCGAGGTACTCGACCAGTTGGTTTGCCCTGACCAAGAGATGTCTGTCCAAGCGTCACGAGGGGAAGGTCAATGGAGTCTGGGTTTCGATACTCAGCCATCACCTCCCACTCTCGGAGGGATATGTTCGTCGTCCTCAAGAGAAGATGCGACAGGGCTTTGTCGAGATCGACTGGGTTCACTGGGTTAGCCGGCCTGGAAAGGCAAATTTTCAGCAATGTCCATTTCTCATCACGCAATGCAAGCGTCCAAGAGAACGTTCCAAAGGTCAAGGCGAGAGTGGGATAACGCGGTTGGTTGCCCAGCTGAAGAGATATTTGAAGAGCATACGGGATACGTTAATCGTCCGCGAGAGAGCTTTTCCTACATCAACCCAGTTCACTGGGTTAACCGCACTGAGCAAATCGATACACTCGCATCTGCACTTCCAGGGTCAAACAATGTCTCGACCACATGCCGTAAACGCTTCGGATGACACGAAGCCCTGGGAAAGCCAATGTACACTTCCCATTATAAATCCGCGAGAATCGGCCATCGGTAGGCTTAACAGCCAAATGGCAGGGTTAACTGCAAGATATAGGTGCCTTGGTTACCCTTCATTATGTTCGAGAGCCCCGTCGAAAATATCCCTGGTCCCCTCAATGACGCCCACCACACGTTGACGGCTCCGAAACCAATCGAATGACCCTGACAGTTCCAGCTTCGTAGATGACACGCAAATGTATTCCCAATCTAGGCTACACTCCGAGTAATCCTCCATTTCGAACAGGAGTTTCGTAGGGACTCGGAATCGCCAATGCACGTCGGAAATAGTCCATTCAATCGTCCTCAGCTTAGTGACAATATCATCCATACCGAGTAGATCTAATGGCCCACTGAATCTCCAAGGAGAGAACGGAGGCCGGACGGCAGAGCAGTCTAGGAGACTGGTGGACTTCCTGTTGTCTTCTCCGGAAACTAGTGACGATAATCTCCCGGACTCGACGTGTAGGGATCTGAATATATAAATCAGTTATGTCCACCGAATGGAACGAAACAAACCAACCTTGCTCATTCTCCGTGCTCTTGAGAAACCTAACAGCCCCGAATCCTAACCCCCCAAACCTGCGAAGCAAAACTTTCATCAACACGCCCACATATGTCTCCTCAGTGTCGCGTCCGATGATCTTCTCGACCAATTGCCAGCACCGGGAATGCACTGCATATCCGACGAGGACTCTCTTTCGTTCAGGCAGCTGCGTAGACCGAAGAGGCGCTAATCTGGTTACTATCCTGTGTTCGTTCGGTCTGCGCATCGGTCCGATGACGCATTTATCTCTGTGTCGCGGTAGCACGAAGGGCTCTTGATATTTTGCATACTGGCCAATGCCGGAAGACGGAATTGGCCGCTCTGTGAAATTCGGTAGACTAAGTGGCAGAGGGCATGGTAAGCAATACGACAAGATTTGTCTAATAGAAGAGGAGATAGACTCACTGACGCGGAAAAATTGGCCCAGTGACAGTCCGAAATGGGCATCTTGTCCAGCTCGTCGGCCTGACAGTAGATTTTCTTTGTCCTCTTTTTGAACCATTCTTCCTTGCCGTCGAGAAAGGAGTCCTCGGGGCCTGTTGGCGAGACTCGCGAGCCGCATACACAGCAACAGACAATGCGGGGCTCACTTCGTACTATTGAAGCAGCTTAGCATATCCGGCTATACAGGGAGTATTCGTGCTGGCTAGAATTTCTACATACCCATTATGCCATTTGCTGTGGATAAAAAAAAAAAAGGGGGGGGGGGGTCTGTAGCTATTTGTAGAGTTTTCCTTCGGTATGCTTGATGTCATGGTGAGTCGTTGATGTGGTGAGTCTCGTTCCATAGTCGGTATCTAGGCGAGCATCTACAGACATGGCACAAACAGAGTTCATAGGACCAGATATGTGAGGTGTTGGGATGTATAATGCAGTATCCGTACCCGCCGCGACATAAATACATAGCAAAGTTACTGTCAGTCATCCTGATAATTAACATATGATTGGATCAGTTGATGAAAGTAGTAGTGGCGGAGGGTAACAGTCTGGCCCTCTGGTCTGCCATTATACTCCGGACCTCGGACGTCGCGATTGGCCGCCTGTTGCGCCGGGCGAGAAGGAGGCGTTGTCAAGGGCGCAGACGTGGACCAGTGGCGGCTAGTGGCTCTGGCTCTTTATGGGCCGCAGGAGACCCGACAGAGACGCTTGGGTATCATCTCGCATTACTCTGGAGTACACTTCGGCCTGATGCATATGCAATGTTGAAAACTGGACTAATCCTGTGATTCTCTTTCATCTGGTTGTTAATTTCCGGGGTGTGACACAGGCGAAAAAGCGTTTTCGGTCCGCGCCAGAGTGATCCTCGGAGAAACTGGTGGAGAAACTGACATGCTCCCCAGCATAGTCTTCGATAGTCTTCACCCGCGCAGAACGTGGTTGCGGTACAGGATGCCACGGATCCACATCATTGGATATCCATTGGCGCTCTAGGCATCGACTGGGCCGTTCCATGAGTCTGAAATCGAGGCGCCAACTGGGATTCGTGCCAGAGCCGCTTGCAGCCCGATCCTGGAACAGAGAAGCGCTGAAATATCGTCATGGTGCAGGAAGCCGAAGCGAGAAGGCTTAATTTCAATAAACTTCGGGACAATCAGGAGATAACTGGCCCACCGAGAAAGGGACACAGCGAAATGAAGGGGAGGAAGAGGAGTTTCAGGGAGCGCTAGTGCGTCCCGGGGTTCATTTCGCAGTGGGCGGTGTATGCCTGCCAAGCCGCCTAGGGGAACTCCTATTGAATTCCCTCGCCCTCATTTTCTCTCTCCCTTTTCTACCTCCATCTTCCCCCTCCGCTCGTTGTCCTCCTTGTTCGTGCTTCTTACTCCGTCGCTCTTTTGCCCGTCTGCACCGGTCTACCCCTGTTGGACAAAGAGTGAGTCCAGACCCTCAACGTTCCTGTTCCCGCACCCCCTGTACCAGTTCCTGTACCCCGTACCCGTTCTGTTCCTGAACGAACCCTGCATGCCTATCCCTGGTTATGCAGTAGGGATCGGCATCCAGATCATTCCTCGATTCCTTCTTTCTTCTTTGTCTAACTCCAGCATTCCTTTGACTGAATCCCTCTCGCGGACTGTGTCAACAATACCCGCGTCGCACTGGGGAATTCGCTGACCGTGCCAAGTCCCTAGGGAACCCCTTTGCTGCTCTTTGTTCGGATTTTTATGTCTGCTTCCCGTCAGCCCTTGCGCATCGCATTTAACAACTACTGCCGCTAGAGCCGACCTCTGTCTTTCCACAACCAACTTCATTCCTTCCTTTTACATACCCTCGTCTGGGACCGACCATTCACTCCTTTGCTTAGACGGTATCTCTGTCAATCGTTCTCATTGCGCACTCGAACCATGCCTCGTTCTCCGCCCGTTCACGTTCGCCTGGTGGCTTGTCTGGCTGCCTTTTCTGGCCTCGCCGATGCCTTCTGGCGTCTTCCCTGCCGCGGTCGGACTGGTACTGCCCGCATGGACCCGATGATGTCCTCGGGTGAGCCCTCCTACCACGTCCACGCTGTCCACGGCTCCAGCGGTTTCTCCATGACGGCCGACGAGTCCGATCTGCTGGACGGCGATTGCACCTCTTGCGCGGTGAAGCAGGACCATTCCGCCTACTGGTTCCCCGCTCTGTATTTCATGCACGCCAATGGTACCGCCGAAATGGTCAATGAGAAGGGCGGCATGCTTGCGTAAGTGTGCTGAAATTGGTTGGTTTTGCACCCCAGTCTGACGCCATGTAGCTACTATCTCCTCTATGGTGAAAATATCAAAGCGTTCCCTCCCGGCTTCCGCATGATTGCCGGCGACACCTTCCAGCGCAACTTCACCTGGCCAATCCCTGATCCTCCCAAGTCTCTGTGGTCCGGCGACCAGTCGTCGCAGGCCGCCTTGAAACAGAAGGCCCTTGGCTTCAACTGCTTGGACTACAGCCGACCCGATGCTGATCAGGGCACGCTCGCGCGTCACTATATGCCCGACAAATCCTTCTTGGACTCGTCCTGCCCCGACGGCGTTCGTTTGGAGGTCATGTTCCCCTCTTGCTGGAATGGCGAGCCGGATTCGGAGGACCACCAGTCTCACGTCGCCTATCCCTCGCTGGTGATTGATGGTACCTGCCCCGAAGGCTATGAACAACGCCTTGTGTCCCTGCTCTACGAGACTATCTGGGCCACCGAAGATTTCAAGGACTTCGATGGCAAGTTTACCCTGTCCATCGGTGACCCGACTGGCTTTGGAAACCACGGCGACTTCATGCAGGGCTGGGAACCGGGTGTGCTGCAGGAGGCTGTCGACAAATGCACGGCCTCCAGCGGCCTTGTTTCGGACTGCCCCATCTTCGACCTTCAGTCTGACGAGGACCAGCGGAAGTGCAATTTCGAGGTTCCGGACGTGCTGAAAGATGAGAATGTCTTCTTCCACGATGGCCTTCCGGGCGGTGTGAAGATTGAGGACGGCCCCAAATACGCATTCCCTATTGAGTACACCACTGCTCCCTCGGCTCCCACTGCCTCCCCGACTGGAACCCCAACCGAAAGCAATACACCCGCTCTCTCCATCGACTTTTCGCTTGACTTGGGAGCGAAAGTGGCCAAGCCGACTACCACGTCGACTACCACGTCGACTACCCCGCCGCCAGCTCCTACGACGACGTCCACTCCGACTCCGACCCCGACCCCGGTGACCTCTTATATCGAAGACCAGACCACCCGGGCCATTGTCCAGCTGGAGCGAGAAATCGTCGTCGGCTGCGAGGGCAAGCCGATCCACACTGAGACCAAGATGGCCGAGATGAGCACGCTGGGTGTCTCGTCGACCACCATCACCGAGACTGTGTCCACCGTCGTCACCATGGAGACCCCGAGTGTCCAGAAGCGGGACGCCGCCGGCCACGTTCACAAGCACGGCCACGGCCACGGCCATTTGCACCGGAGGGGCAACATGCTCTAAGAAGTTTTACATCGAGCATATCCGCGCTGGGATTGCCGATCTACTGGTTTGATTATGTTCTCTTAACTCGATTGATTCTTCGTTGGCAGTATTTCGTGTACATTCTTACTTGATTGATATTTCACTTCGATCCTTGATGGAGAGTGAATATACGGTCTGTCTTTTTTCTTAACGAGAGCTAGGGCCAGGTAGATATGTTTCTGTAGGTTTATTGTGGGTTATTGGACTGGAATGAATTATGATCCCTTTCTCTCTTTGTCGACCCTGCCACTCGATCTTCTGAAACACCATTTCCATGGTTGTTCAATTGAGTTGAACTAAGTAGACAGACAAAGGATCCTGAAACGACCTCATCCAATGCTGAGACGGCCAACTTGCCCAATGAAATTCCGAAATGGCGCTGGCTGGTTAAGTGGTTGTTTCAGCTGAGCGCCTAGGCATCTACACCAGAGAATGGCCAACACTGGGTTAGCAGTAAGGTACAGAACACCCATAGTAGTAGGGATAGGAACAGGTATAGAGTTGGAGTAGGCACAAACGAGCTTCGCTTAGCCATCTCAGTTCCGCCTTTTCTGGCCCACCTGGAACTGTCCTTTTCCTTATTCCGGTAACGATCTCAGGGACAACAACAACAAGCAACGGTGTCCCGTTGCTGTCGCGGACGTGCCATCTATTGAGCTGTCCATCTATGCCCTCCACATTGATACTGAGAATATTTTCTCGGTGTGAGGAGGCTGGATTGAATTATACATATCGGGCTTGTATATTTCTGTGCGCTTACCCTGTGCGCAGTAATAATATTGAAATTACACTCGAGCCTAGATTAGCATCGTCGTGCAAGACTTTATGGTCTTTATTACTTGATCCGGCTTGTTATACCGGAAACCAAATCGATTCCTGGAATAACTACGCATAATCCCTACATCATACTACTCCGGAGTATAAACTAGGACTACTAACCTGCCTCTGTGGGACGAGGAGCGGAAACGACCGACGTTAAACACTAATAGGGCTAGCAGGAGGGCACTGATCTCCAAAGAGGCCGGACAACACGTCCCATAAATAACCTCGAAGGGTACATACTGCCTCTGAAGACAATCAAGTCAGCTGTTGGCAAGTTCCAGCACCATCACAGCAGACTTTATGTCGTCGGCCCTGTGCCATTGAGACTGGGCAATCTGCATCCTTGCTAACGGTGTCGCATGTACCAGTCAGCACATCCCTGTCAAGTTGGTTTTGACGAGTGCAGCAGAAGCAGGCCACGCTTGGGCAAGAAGTAGCGGTAGTTGTCGTAGTGGCGGTTGTGGTTGTAGTGTCCGTTGTAGTTGTGGTGGCCGTTGAGGTTGTGGTATCCGTTGTCGTTACTGTAGCAGTGGTAGTACAGGGCGGAGTAGTCTTCGGTATGCAGACACATTTACTGTTATGTCCATGTTAGCTTTCAGGGGGCTCTCACATCTAAAAATGAACAAGAGACTAACCAATAGGCTGGCCGTGAAAAGTCGCTGGATACATCTATAGATGGTCCACCATATTCGCAGTAGCCACCTTCGTTGCCCATTTTTCGACACTATATGAATTAGTAACTTCGCATTAGACAAAAGCAGCCACTTTTAGGACCCACGCTGGTATTGCAGTCGACTTGATGACAGCCGTGCTTCGTCGGGATGTCTTCGCCATGTAGCGCAGTGACAAAGGCGCAAATACCCAAGAGAGTAACGATAACGAAATGCATTTTCTGCGTATGATCTTGCGTAAAAGAAAAGAATTTGAGCTGGATGTCGACCTAAGATGAACTCGATCGTGTTGTCGCAACGAAGGGCCCTTTTCTGTGGACAGAGCCACGGTTTATATAGCCTGCTCATCGTAATGTTTTACCGTCTAGGTTATCGAACAACTAACAACATCTTGCCGGGCTTACCTCCTGGAATGTAAGCCAACTACATACCTAAATTCTCCAAGTTTCATTTCGCTACCGTTTATTGGATGTACAAATATACTTTCCCGCAAGACCAGTACTACCAGCCAAAGTTACTTTTGCAGTCTGGAAATGACACATTCCAAATTCTTTAACCTAGTCATTTTTGTGACGTCCTTGGTATGGAAGACTACCGGTATTTGGACTATAGTAAGAACGATATTTCTGGTTAAGCTTTGGCCCCTAAACACGCAAGGTGCTTCCTAGGGCCTTTATGTTTGATGGAACTAAATTGGAAGAGCCAGCCATCCCTTACGAAAATGACTGCAGATGTAACGCCACATTTTATATTACTTACGGCATGCCCTAGACAGAAACCGTTGATCACTTATTCATCTAACATTTCCGTGAGTCTGTATACATACATATTAGGGAACTACTTAAAATAGCTGCGCAGCAAATTACAGAAATAGATTACACCACTTTCGCTAGACAGGTCAGGTTATTAGAAGTAACACTTAAAAAGGGCGAGAATTTTAAGGGGCAAATATGTATGTACAACGTGGCTTGCATACACGACGTTCGAGACCTGGGGCGATAAGTGATAGATAGATCCTGATTTGGCTGAGGAAGAAGAGGCCTGAAGGGGTGGAGGTAGAGGCAGAGCAGGGAGTAGTCTCTGATAATCGTCGACCGATCTATAGACAAGAAGGATGAATTCCTAAGCTAGTGGCTAGTGGGATGAGAAAGAACAACGCTGCAAGAAGTCTAACCGAAAGTTACTACCTGGCGATCCACTAACCTGGCAACCTGGCAACCTGGCGGCGTGTAAACCCTCCCATAACAGGGGCAAAACGACGAACGATATCCTCCGTGTTCATCGATGGACCGAATGTCCAGACAGCCGAGTCATCCCTCCCTTCAGAACAACCAGCGCCGCCTTGGTCTTCTCCTAGAAAATCGTGCCGCGGCATCTTCGTTGGTCGCTGCTGATTCACATCATCCAAAGGTGAACCACTCCTCTTCTGAACGCCGGGGCTCTGCGGGAGTTGTGTCGGGTTCTCGGCTGGCTGGATTGTCATTGACGCGATGTCTTTATAGAAATACAGGTCACGTAGGCGCTGCAAATTGACCTTCATCTGGGGCTGTATCATCCCAATCCGCCCACTCCCGAGGGCCATGAAGGCTCTTCGGAAGGCAGCCAGCGGTGACCCATGCCAGGGCCTGTCGTAGGACAACATCGCATGGACATTAGATGCGAGTCCCTCATGGAAGTAGTGCTTCAGGAAGACAGGGGTATACATGCCCCCAGTGGCGCAACGAATAATCTTGTTTTCCTCACCCGTCTGTTCCCGGTCCTTCTGTTCCTGGTAAAGCCTGTATTGACCAGCTGTTGGGACACTTCGTGCTTCCTGTTTGCCTTCACGGCGCTCGCGATCGGCCAGTTCAAAGTCAATGAAGTACTCGAGATGCGTCGGTACGATTATTAAGCCGGGATCAAGGGTCAAGTCGAACTCCGTATGACATGTCGGGCATAAAGGAATGCCGTTCTGATGCGACGTCAACGAGAAGTTGATGAGACCTAAGCCAGACCACAATCCGACCTGCGCATAATAGATTAGTATTATTTGTGCGCTATAGTAATTTGTGATCCTGTTGACCTGCGGATCTTTTCTTCCAATCATATGCGCGATCTGCACATTCGTAGTCAAGCATGCCCAACATTTACTCCCATCAAATTTTATCACGTCATCTTCTGTGATCTCCGAAAATTGGCCGGACACGACGGATCCCTGGGCAGAAGCCTGGCTCGAGGAACACGCATTGTCAGGAGAGTCCATGGACGATGAACGGCGTGCAGTTGACTGCTTCTTTCGCTACGTCTTTCGTGAGGTCGAAGGAGAGATGGGTGAGGTCGGCGGTGGCATCAAAGCCCTATCCTTGTCGACACCAATGTAAGGGAAGGTGCGCTTTTAACAGTTGACCTTTCCGAAAGGATAAGGCAGCAACGTCTTGGACAAGAACGGTAGCAGGTGATCACATGATTATTATAGTGATGTCATTCTGTCGCCCATACTAAGTGAAGGCGCGAAAAGAAGAGAGAAGAAGAGAAAAAGGGGTGACAGAAAAAAGGCGAACTCGCCGGGAGTTATTGGGCCCCCTACCTAGACTGCTGGTTGATCAACACGGTTGGTCCCCCAGATCAGTGGTACTTACCAGCGGGAATTGGGATGGACGAGGATGAGTGGCCAGAGCCAAGGCAACGGTGATGGAAGGTTGGCTGAAAGCAGGATAAGAGGAGCGGATGACAGAGGAAGTGAAGTGAAATGAGAGTTTCCTTTTGGGGTCATTATAAACATACAGGCCAGCTGATTCGGAGCCAAAGCAACGGTCTTTCCGACTCCTGGACTGTTTGCAGTAGACTTTGTCTTTCCATGTAAGAACCTGGACTACTTTGTCTCGGTAAGCTGCAGAATAACTAGACCTACAACTTGGGATATTTGAAGAGACTGACAATTCCCCCGATCTGCTAATACTCCAACCAGATTATGACTTGGGAAGAGCCCTATTTGCCGCGCCGGGGCCGTAAGCTCCATTCAGTTCAGCATGGTGCAATACCGGAAGCACATATGGAAGGGAAGACCACCTCAATACGAGCACCTAGATTTTCTCGATCGATATCTCCAGGCCAAAATCAGGAACCCCGTGGACGACCATGTCATCTTGAGTTACCTGATGTCCAATATCGCCGCGGGAAGCGATACAACCGCTAACACTGCGCGCCGCTATGTATTACGTCCTTAAGGACCGTACTGTACACGACCGGCTTCGTGGCGAACTACGAAGTGCTAATCTGAGCATGCTAGCGCAGTGGAAGGAAATTTGCGCTCTACCGTATCTAGGCGCTATTATGCGTCAGTCTATGCGTCTATATCCTAGCATTAGTTGGGTGTTGAGTGACCGTGTCGAACCGGTTTATGCCTGAGGTGTCAGCATTCAGCATCAGCTCTTGCTATTGAATGCTCCTACCTCAAGTGACTAGGTCGTCACACACACCCTGTGGTCGTATGTACCTGACAAGACATGAATTGGGTTTTTATAGAATTTATTTACAGCTTGCGGGCTGCCGGAACCCGCTGTTATAGGGGTGGTATGGAGAAGGTGTTAGATATCCTATGCGTAATTGAGTCTATGGACTTGGTTATTGCCATGGATACTGGTCTGGGCGGTTGACAAAAGGCTTTGCTCGTTCTCTAGACTTCTTGTTGGCTGTAAGTGACTTGTCGGCATGAAGGTCGATTGAATTAGTACATAGGTACATCAGCAGTGGTGTACTCAACTCGAAACCAGCCAAATAGAAGGAGTCCTCTGGCTAGGAATATGACAACAGACACACCCATGACCACAGCTAACATCTAGCGTACCCCTATCTGCACAAAGACAGAGACGCCATTGTTACTAACAGGGACCGCTTGCCACACAGATAATAGAGCCAGAGATTTCTACGCGACTTAGAGCAACGATAACGCCTGTGTTTGTACGTCACCGATATTAAATCAAGGGCTCATCTAGCTATGCAAATTTTCCGAACTTGAGACCATGGTCGAAAACCCACACTGCATCTTGTAGACCTGCAACCCGTCCAGACAGTCCAACTTTGCTCAGCCTCTCCGCGGAACTTTCGAGTCCATAGAAGCTTCCCTTGGCATAGGATGGGGAAAGTATCACTTTATACACCAGAGTGACAATCTCCGCAGCAGGCCGGTTCGGATGTACTTGGATTGGGCATCTCAAACAGGGCGCTGCATCAACACAGGCAGCATGATTGACCAGGAACAGCCAGCGGATTTTCTGACTGGCGGGAGTGCTGCATCAAGGGTGTCAAGGGTGTCACCAAGCGGAATCGAATTTCCATCGAAAAACCTCAGCCGGGCCCAGCCGTCGGAGAGATCTGCAGCAGAGGTATTGCAATGACGTCAAGCCAGATCCGCCAAGCTCAAAGGGCGCTTTTAGACCGCGGCATGGACTGATGGCACACAGTCCTTGCTGGACGTCTGGGCTTTCTGAATGTGGCCCTTTTTTGAAGCAAATTGGTCCTTGAGTACGCCAACGAGTTGACACGGCTTCCCCGTTGTATCTCGGCCTGAGATCTAATTTGTAGCGCCAGAACCGGGCCGGTCGAGGAAATATACCTCACCAACCGTGGGTACCAGCATGCCAAGCTCGTCACCAAGCAAATCACAGAGTCCAATTGATAACCTCCACTCCCGCGTGGTAGCCTGTGCTCCAAAGGCAATTTAAGCACGAATTCTGGTAGCCGTCGGCTCGGCGAGTAAAGGGCGGTTAATGGAATGAGCGAACATGCTAGGCAGGAGTCCGTCCCTGCACGGCACAAGGCCGTCAGTTTTGATCGAGCGCAAGCATGGCGTTGGCATATTTCCGAGGGCCCGAGCCAAAGATCGTAGCCCGAGCCGATAGTCGGATTCCCGGTCCATCGCACTCGAAAACTTTTCCGAGCCTCGAAGCACAGGCAGAAAACAACAAACAGACACCGGCGTGCCCTGTAGGACACACCGGCAACGGCATAGCCCCGAAAATTTTCACGGAACAGACCTCAACTAAGTGGGGGCCTCCACTGCTGGGAGTATGGATCTGCGGATGACCGCCTGTTGCTGATATGCCCAGTGTTGTCGGCCCATAACGGCCGCACTGCCTGGAAGGGAAAGAGGGACCTATACGGAGCCCGCCGACATCATGTATGGCCGCGTCCAGTAAGATCGTGCTCTCCAATGGAGAATTTTGAAACCGTGCAGCCTTCTTCTCAAAATCCAGTGGGTCGTGAAGGACTCGCGAAAAAAAGACGCCGCACGCCTCCCGCCTGACTTAAACCCGCAGGTTCTCGTGTGCCTCCAACCCTCAGTCAACCTCACCTTCATCCTCCACCCTCCCACTCTTTCCGCCTTCTTCCTTGCCCTGCAATTGCCTTCAACTGCAATTGCAGCAAGTCGTCGCATTTTGTTTTGATTGACTCTGGCAGACCAACCGCCAGTCCTCACGCCATCCGCCTCTGTTGATAACTCGAGAAAAGAAACAGATTCAGTTCTGTAACACTTGCTGCTCCGTTTCACCGTATCCTTGTATCGCGTACTGCAAGGTCCGACCATCCGACCATCCGATCACTTTCCCTGTCCGCAGCACTGTCCAGTCCGATATCGAGATCCGTCAAACCGTGCCACAGCAGCAGCCCGTTTGCCAGCAGCGACAACCCGGAACCCACGAGCGATATCTATTCTATCCGGCAATAGAGCCCTCATGCACCAGCGGTCTTGATCGGTAGGCCCATTGCGATTTCTCGACTGCCCTTCAACACCGGCGAGCTCGACACCTCTACCGAACGTTGCCCTTGCACCAGCCCCTGCAACTCTCCCATCGAGCGGCTAATCCAGTTACCACCGGCACAATGAGCGACAGCGATATACAGAAGAAGCCCAGCGTGACTCCCTCCGATTGCGAGAATGGATCAGGTAAGATGGACGCTGATGCGGCCAAGTTGGCCGAAATGGGATACACCCAGGATATGAGCCGGAACTTCGGCGTCCTCTCGTTGATTGGCGTTGCGTTCTGCATGTCCAATTCCTGGTGGGGTATCTCGGCGTCCTTGGTCACCGGTATCAAGTCCGGTGGAACCGTTCTCATCGTATATGGCCTGCTTTGGATTATTCTCATCTCGACATGTGTTGCCGCGTCTCTGTCGGAACTCGCCAGCGCCATGCCCAATTCCGGTGGGCAGTACCTTTGGGCATATGAACTTGCACCCAGGAGATTTGCTCGCTTCGCATCCTATACGGCCGGTTGGTTTGGGTATGCAGGGGCCATCTTCGCCTGCGCCAGTGTGTGTCTGAGTCTTGGGCAAGCTTGCGTTGGCATGTGGCAGCTGGGCCATCCCGATTTGTACGCTTGATAAAGCCTCCTTTTGACATCATGCTGGGGCGTGTATAGCTGACACGACAATAGTACTCCCAAGGCATGGCATTCCGTGTTGGCATATCAGTTGATCAACTTCTTCTGCTTCTTGTTCAACTGTTATGGCAAGACATTGCCAACAGTTGCCAAGGGCACACTGTATATCTCGCTACTGTCGTTTTTCGTTATTCTCATCACGGTGCCTGCCTGTGCCAAAACCCATGCAAGTGGACAGTTCGTCTTCGCCAGTTTCGTCAACGAGACTGGTTGGGATTCCGATGGCATGGCATTCATCATCGGACTGATCAATCCAAATTGGATTTTCGCATGCTTGGACTCGGCCACTCATTTAGCGGAAGAGGTGCCTCGCCCTGAGAGAAACGTCCCGATTGCCATCATGGCAACAGTCGCTATTGGTGGTGTCACCTCATGGTTCTATTGCATCTCCATGTTCTTCAGTCTTCAGGACGGCGTTACGAAACTGATCGAATCTCCCACCGGCGTTCCCATCTTGGCACTCTACTACCAAGCACTCAACAGCACAGCTGGCGCCATTGTTTTGGAGACGCTGCTGACGGTGACTGGTTTTGGCTGTTTGATCGCCTGCCACACGTGGTCGTCGCGGATCTGTTGGTCCTTCTCCCGCGACCGCGGCTTTCCCGGCCACCAGTTCATGTCCAGGGTCAATCCCACCTTGGACGTGCCATTCATTGGCCACTGTGTGAGCTGCTTTATTGTCGGCGCTCTGGGGCTGCTCTACCTCGGTTCGTCCACTGCGTTTTCCAGCATGGTGACAGCGTGCATCACGCTGTTGTACGTCTCATACTCGATTCCCATCCTTTGTCTCTGGTATCGCCGCCGCAACATCGAGCACGGGCCGTTCTGGCTAGGAAAATGGGGTGTTGTCGCCAACGTCGTTACATTGGCCTGGACGCTCTTCTCGTTGGTGATGTACTCTTTCCCGTCGGTGAAGCCAGTAAAGACATCCAGTAAGTTCGCATTGATTCTCAATTAACGTGCAACGCTGACAGTGACAGACATGAACTATGTCTCGGTCGTGTATGCCGTTGTGGTAGTCCTCCTTCTGATGGACTGGTTCATTCGCGGCCGCCGCTCATTCCAAGGGAGCCAAAGCTGCGTCGCGCGTCACTGATAGAGCAACTTGTTGACGAGGGGAAGGAACAGTTGGAGGGCTTCCTGAAAATGGAAACCCGGGGAGCATGATATATCCGTCGAAATGTACATAGACGATACCCAAAGTAAAATGATGCAAATGCAAATGCAAAAAAAAGAAGATGTATATTCAATGAATCCTGGAAGAAAGGGAGAAGAAGAAAAGGGAGTGCGATGCCAGACGTAGTGGTCATGTGCCTGGTTAAGCCTAATCAGGACTGGCAGTTTTCTTTGCTTTTTCCGGTTGTCTCCCTCATATCTCGACTTCTACTCGATCTTTTACTCATTCCACTCAGATATTGTCTTTTCCCGCTTCCATCATGGCTTGAATGAATCCCCAGTGTCCTGCCCGCAGCGAGGGGATTATCATTTATCATTAGATCCACTTGGTGCCGGTCTACCCACGGTTCTCCCCGACTGCTGCCGCCGCATGTAAGGGTATATCTGTTCGTCGATTCCTCTCGTCTCCGGACACCGTCGAGTCACAACCTGCTTGATTGTTCCGATTCAAGTCTCCAAGCCGCTGCAGAAAATGGAAGCAGAAGCAACGCCCGATCTGGCCCAACAGCAGCCGGAGATTCCACTTCCGGAGTCCAGAGTGCTGATTATTATGACGGGAGGCACGATTTGCATGCGCGACTCTCCGTCAGGCTTCATACCCGCGAGAGGATTTCAAAAGCAATGCCTGTCTCGAGTTCCTACCTTCAACGATGGCTCTGACTCGACGACCATGGACGTGGTGGTGAACGAGGCCAACGAAGTCAAGCAGCATCAGAGCTTGCGGACGCCACCCACGGCTTATCGGCGGCAGGTTCGGTATACGGTCTTTGAATTTGAAGAGCTGTTGGACAGCAGCTCTATCGATGCAAAGGGCTGGGCTGAGATTGCTCGCACAATTTCCTGGAATTACACGCTCTATGACGGATTTGTGGTGCTTCATGGCACTGACAGCTTGGCTTACACCTGCTCGGCACTGAGCTTCATGCTCCAGAACTTGGGGAAGCCCGTCGTCCTGACAGGCTCGCAATCGCCAATGCTCGTGCTGCAGAATGATGCGACGGATAACCTGCTCGGGTCGCTGGTTGTAGCCGGCCACTTCATGGTCCCGGAAGTGTGTCTATACTTCAACAACAAGCTATTCCGAGGGAACCGGTCGGTCAAGGTCGCAGCAAGCGATTTCGCTGCGTTTGATTCTCCGAATTGCCCGTCGTTGGCGGTGACCACGTCGATGCGCACAAACGTCAACTGGGAACTGGTCACTCGGCCTAAAAACATCGAGAATTTCAGTATTCAAACAAACCTCGACACAAGCCATGTGGCTTGTCTCCGCATATTCCCCGGTATAAAGCCACAAATGCTCGATGCGGTACTGAAGCTTGAGGGGCTTCGTGCCTTAGTGCTGGAGACATTCGGCGCCGGAAACGCGCCGCATGGTGAAGACAACGTCATGACCAAAGTGCTTGCCGAGGCCATTCAGAGAGGCATTGTCATTGTCAATATCACGCAATGTAAGCTTTCCCGACGCATTAAGCTGTATTTAATGGTATGCTGACGGTCACAGGCCTAACCGGCAGCGTAAGTCCGGTATATGCTACCGGCATGAGCCTATCCATGGCTGGAGTCGTCGCAGGGCTCGATATGACCACAGAAGCTGCTCTAACGAAACTCGCATATCTTCTCGCGCTCCCTGGCTCGACGTCGGAGTCAGTAGCAAAGAACATGTCCGTATCACTCCGGGGCGAGTTGACCGAGAGCTCGCAGCCCATCTTCCGTCACCCCGACAGCACTCTTCCCGAGCGTGTTCAAACCTTTACTGTTCTGGGATACGCCATAGCACAGGGCGATGTCGAACGTGTGCAAGAAGTCATAAAAACTGAACATCACTGGCTACTCAACGACGCCGACTATTCGGGGAACACACCTATTGTAAGCCAGCCCTCTTTGACTATTCCTATATCCCCGAACCTTTGAGGCCACTGACAAGCGCGCAGCACGTCGCCGCAACCTGTCCCTCTATCACAGTCCTACGATTCCTCCTTCTCCAAGGCGGCTCAGTCCACATCCGCAATCAAAGCGGCCGCACGCCGCTCTTCCTCGCAGCCAACGCAGGGCTTTCCGAGCACGTTCTCCTCCTCCGCAAGAGAGGTGCCCATTTACATTCCGACGAACGACCGGCCGCGGAGCTCCTCGCCCAGCGCAGACCGAGTGTCTGGGCCTTGGCCGGCCTCAACCTGCGACATATCAGTAATGGAGAGTCGAACGGGGCAGATGGGGAAAGCGGACTCAGCAGCCATAATAAGCTTTCAGCTGGCGGTATGGCCGGGTCGGCTCCTTGATCGGTTGTGCGGATAGCAGCGGTACTCTTCAAAATATATGTATTAAGTCTATTTACAATAAAACATACTAAAATACCCCGTCCCCCCCAACCGCCTGCCCGGGGACTCTTCCACAGGTTCTAGTGGGACGGATCAGCATAAGGCAGTCCTCGAACGACAATGGAGTCTGAGGCATACCAAACATACCCCCGCCAGTGCCTCCACATCGCCATCTCCCAGGCCTTCCAGGCCCGCCTGGCGGCGTGACGCCGGCGCACGGTGGGCCGCCGCAGGTATTCCCCCAGAGCGCGGGTTTTCTCGCTCTGCGCCCGCAAGCGGGCCTGCCAAAGCGAAACGACACGCCCGGAACGAAGATTCATTCTGTCTGTATAGTCAGTATAGTGAACATTATTATAATGATCAGTAACAGAAAGGCTTTGGCAGGCCTGAAATAATGCTGCTTTAATCATTGACAACACAGTAGGGTTTCAATCACACAAATATTGACTAAGAGTGACTTGAAAAGAGGCTCACGTTGTTGTTGTTGTTGTTGTTGTTGTTGTTGTTGTTGTTGTTGTTGTTGTTGTTGTTGGGAGGAGGAGGAGGATGAGAGG
>RAQS01000008.1:0-113196 GCA_003698115.1 Aspergillus sp. HF37
GCTGAGTTGGATCGGAGAGGAGAGAAGAGGGAATAAATGGGAAGGGGAGACATGGGGGAAAAGCGCGACGAGTCTGTTTACAGTGAATGCAGAGGGAGGGAGGGAGTGAAGCGAAGGAGCAGTGAATACGCGCGCGCCGCTACCAGATTAGGGCTACTGCCAACATCGCTCCATTATCTCGTAGCAGAATCAGTCAGTCATGCACTAAATCAACAGTCATTTCTCATGCCCTGTCCTCCCCAGTGCCTCGAATTACTCTCGAATTAGAAATAAACCCATAGCAAATTACACTAGCCTGCCGCAGACGGAATAGGCATTCTGCCTGCATCACATCGGCGCTGGTGTCTTCGAACCGGGCCGAGTCCAGCTCGCAAAACGTCGGGATATGCCCGAATTCGTTCCATCGACGCAGCGTCCGAAGAAATAGCATTTGCTTAGGCAAAGTCCGCCGTGTACGAGAAGCCGCGGAATTCTTCCTGCATAGCTTGCGAGAGAACTGATGCTCCGGGTTAGCAACGCACCACCGAGCCCCGTGGCGAAGAACTTACCTGATTGCACCGGCGTCAGCACGGGCGTAACACTCGTGAACTCCTGGTCAAAGTTGCTGGTATCGGTCGGGCTGGTGATCGACGGCAGGAACGGCGGAGGCACCCGCCGATGGTAGATGTCGTCCCAGTTGATGTTCCGGAAGAACGCATGCGACATGACCTCCTGCGCATCCGTCGGCCCCGACCCAAGCCGCAGCTCCGGCTCCCGGGTGAGCAGCTTCTGGAGGATCGAAACAGAGTCTCGCGGCATGTGGATCGGATAAAGTGGCTCGTCCGCAAGAATTGCGTCGTAGATCTCATCTTCATCCTCACCGCGGAACGGTGATTGTTGAAGGAGCATTTGGTAGATCAACACACCGAACGCCCACCAGTCCACCGCACGCGCGTATCTCTTATCCAGGAGAATCTACAAGAACGTTAGTTTGCGGCATCACTGACTTCGGGCCTCGTGGAAACCCACCTCTGGTGCCATAAACTCAGGAGTGCCACAGAATGTGCTGGTCGAAGCCCCATACCACATGTCCTCCTTACAGAGACCGTAGTCCGCAATCTTGATATGTCCGTCCAGTGACAGCAGGATATTGTCAAGCTTCAAGTCGCGATAGATGACCCCGTTCTCGTGGAAGTACTTGAGCGCCAGGCAAACTTCGGCCGCATAGAATCTGTGCAGACAAATTTTAGCGCCTTCTTGGCCATCTTCTTGGCCACCAGACTTACTGTGCCCTCTTCAGACCAAACTGGCCCCGTTGAATGTGAAGCATCAGATCACCACCGCTGATATACTCCATGACGAAGTACACGCGAGTCTCTGTCTGGAAACAGGCATGCAGATTGAGAAGGAAGGGGTGGCGTTCTTTGTTGGCAATCAGGAAGACTCGCTTCTCCGATTTCGTGCTCTCGACTTCGTCGTTCTCAATGATGAATTCCTTCTTCAGCACCTTGACGGCATAGAGCTTCTTCGTGCTTTTGGTCTCTGCCAGCATGACCTTTCCGAAGTTCCCCTTACCAAGGACAGCGAGGAAGTTGAAATGATCCAACCCGATCCGAGTCCTTGGCTGTGGCGGGGCTACATCTTCCTTCACGGGTGTAGCCACTGGCTGCTGCATAACAGGCATAGGTTGGGCCTGCGGAGGAGGCATTCCATAAGGTGAAGCAGCCTTCTGCATGGCTTGAGGTGTGGCGCCCTGTTGGTATGACGCATACGCAGCTGGGTCGTAATGGGCATGCGGTGGTGGTTGCGGTTGCATTGGACGGCCCATGTCTAAAGCTGTGTGTTAGTACATGACCTGTAAAAAGCGATAATTGAACATACCCGGCATCGGCTGCTGTGGCGAGCGTATCCCCGTTGCGGCGGCGGCGGCTGCGGCTGCCGGAGTAGACGATGGCGGCGCTCTTGGAAGAATTTGTTGACGTGCAGCGGTGGGCGACTGTGGAGTTGTATAGGAGTTAGTTGCGGCGCTCACAGCATCAACAGAAGCCTGTTTGGAAGGAGCGACATAAGGGCCCTCGGGTGGCTTCTGCGGGTAGGCAAGAGCTGCACTGTCTTGCTGGCCGTGAGGTGGACCACCGGGTCGGAGGGTACGGCCACTGAGACCAGAACTAACAGAAGCGGATTTGTTGTGATTCTTAGCTCGAATCAGCGTGTCCAAAATCTGGTTGGCTGTCTCCATCGACATGCCGCAGAAGTCAGGAACGAGATGAGTACACTGAGCATGGCATGTAATGCTGCATTCTATAACAAGCCGTTAGCATTAGACATATCCCACCGGATGCAGGGGCTTGAGTACCGGTACATCGCTTGGCGCTCTTGCGCCCAAAAGGAAGCAAATATCCGCAGTGGCAGCACCAATTGGCGGAGAGATTGGAGAATCCATCGAAACGATGCGGGATGCGATGGTTGATCTTCTCCTCGTCGGGGTCTGTTTCGTAATTCGCTTTGCTGATACATTTGGTGACCACCTTGGGATAGCACTTTCGATGGCAAGTATATTTGCAGTCGGCACATTGCATCCCGGCAGCGTATTTCAAAAAGTCTCCGCAAAGAGCGCAGCGCATAATATTGTAGAACTGTTGCGTGACGAACTTGTGTCCCTGCTTTTCGTGGACCTCTTCCTTCTTCTGCCGAACGGCACCTTGGCGATTGAGACCGATATCGAATGGCCTTCGGTCCTTCAATTGCTTGGCTGTGCAACCGCGTCAGCATACTCCACAGAACCTGAACAACAATCTGATCTTACCAAAACTCATAGTCAAATGAATTCGGCCAACCGGCTCCAAAGCGAACCAGGTGTCAATCATGGCCGAGCCGGGGAAAGGAGCGCCATGAGCACCCCCGTAGTCCGGGCCAGGAGCGCCCGGATGACCGCCGTGCATTGGGTGCTGGGACGACGGCATTGGACCGCCAGAAGTTTGCCGGCCAGGGCCACCAGAGCTACCATCCATCTTGTCAGCAGATACCCAGCCAGAGGTATTTAACTCGGTCTCGATCTTCTTGCGACGCATCTCCTCCGCGATATCGGATATGCGCACCCAAAGCATACCGATCGGGGTTGGTCTGTCTCCGGACTTGTCGTAGACGGTAAGCTCAAGTTCATTCGCCTTGTCGATATCGATATTAAAGGTCTCGTCCTGCCACTTGTCTATACGACTGGCCTTAGTCCTCGCTTTGATGGCATCTTCCACCTTGAGGATCACGAACGTCTCAGGACCCCTGGAGAATCTCGACGTCGCAGCATGATCGACGTCCTTGACGGCCTGAATTCGCATGGTCAAGAGACCAGTTAATGGTTTGCGCAGGTTGGGTGTGCTCAAGCTTTCGTCTGCGCAGAGTCAGTATAGAACAGCAGCCGAGTAATAGAAAAAATGGCATACCGTCCGGGGCAGTTTGCGTTGTTTCGATGTCCACATGGAGGTCTTCATATCGTTTTAACGCTTGCTTCAGCAGCTGGATCTTCTGGTTGCTTTCAATCCGACGACCCTCGGCATCGGCACGGCTCTTCCTGTCGCCCTCATCTTGATACAGGCGCACCATCTTCTCAATACCGGCCTTGTATTGTTTCTCGACGCTCAGTTTGAATTCGAGCTGGGACAGCATGAGTTGAATCTTCGGTCCGAGATAAGGGGTATCGTATTTCATCAGGTCTATCCCAGAAAGCGTTAGCACATAAAAACCAAACAAAAAAACCTGCCAACATACCAAGTTTCGAATAATTCGGCCGCGGCTTGGGGACAGGAGCATGCGGCCGGGGGTCCGAGAAAGGCGCGCCCGCCGGCATGGAGCCAGCTCCTCCATGCGCATAACCATCATCGCCATAATCGGCCGCTTCGTTGCCTGTGTAGCCGGGAGGGTAATCTTTCGGCGGGGGCGGGGGACCACCAGCCGGGTGGCCGCTGGGGGCATCAGCACCGCCCTCGTGTTCCAATCGGCGGATCTGCAGCTCCCTCATCTTCTCCTCCAGATAGGCGATGTTTTTCCGGCCGTCGCGGACATTGGAGTCCACGCGCTGCTGCACAAGGGGGTTGTCGGTCGACTGGCGCATGTTGGTCGCAGCGGTGATGAGGGCCTTTTCCCGCTCGATCTTGCGGTAGACCGAGGCAATGACATCGTCCCCTTCCATGGTGGCAAAGAGGGAGAGGCGAGAACGCGGGAACAGCGAGGAGAGAGCAAAAGAGGGATCCTTCCAGACAAAAAAAGGGGCGAGATAGAATGGAGGGACGTGGTGGTGTCAGCGATGGGTGGTCGGAGGGGCGGCCTTAGACAGCCAGGTTAACGGCACCTGGGAGAGCGTAAGACAGCAACAACAACAACAACAACAACAAAACAGAAACCCGAATCGATGACAGGCAGATGTAACGGAGGTGCGAAAGAAGAAATGGAACGAGAGCGAGGAATGATCCCTGGGAATGGAATGGAGGGAAAGGGAAGATCCAGACCCGCTGACCGCCTGCTGTTTGTTTCATCGTGGAGGGGCTGCCTTGTATACAGTGCTAGTAAGATTGCAAATGGTGTAAATACTAGAATTTATTTATTACCTTTGTTTACTGTATAGCCCCTATATAGCTCAAAAAATATTAAAAATCAAAAACCATACCGCGACGTCGGGATGGGGCCCCTAGGGAGCGAAGGGGCAGGCTGCGATAGCTGCAGGGCCAGAGAGTAGTAAACCACCAGAACATCAGTAGAAGGCCGCCGTCACCCCGACGGCGGAGGAACAGCATCATAAGCCACCGTCTCAACCGACTCCCGACTCTCATGGTTGACAACCAGAAACGACAAAAACACAATCGCGGCACCGGCCCAGTATAGCGGGCTTGCATACTGGGCCTGCAGAATGATCTGCCCTACCAACGATAGGGGAATAGTCAGGCTCAGACCGACGGTGACGACCAACGGCGTGGTCAGGAGCATGGCATAGGCCCAGCAAATATCGGAGATGAGCGAAGTAAGCGAATTAACCTACACACATAGCACAACCGGATTAGCCTTGTCTCACCGCACCTCAGAGTGTAGGGCGATGGATGCATGCATACCAATATAATAATCCAAATCCGCGAAGTCCCCGGCATATCGAAAGGCTCAATCCCCGTAAAATGCAGAACTGCAAACCCGGGCCACAGAAGAAACAGATTGAACAAGCCAACCAGTCCGAAGAAGAGCTGCATGTTGACGCGCGATTCGTCGCCAACCTGCTTCTTCATGACGATCGTGTAGACGCCGTACATAATGGCGCTGAAGGCGGCCATCGCGTCGCCGAGGGCGATCTCGCCCGAGCTCTTGTCCGGAAAGGACCCGCCGTCCGAGCTGTCTGATTTGGAGACGTCGAGGCGCGAGATTAGCGCGATCCCCGCGAGCGAGGCGGTCACGCCGAGGAGCTTGCGGATCGTGAATTTCTCGACACCGATGACGGCACCGAAGATTAGGGTCCATACACCTGGCGTCCTGTTAGACTGTAGTTATCAACCTTGGTTGGTGGAGGAGTGTACATACCGCTGGTCGAGGTTAGGATAGTCGTGCTTCCGACTGAGGTGTACTGAAGACAGGCCATTGCGAAGTAATTTGCCAGGAACTAGAGGCCTTTAGTTTGGTAGTACATGCCGTATAGCCCGTGTGGGATTCTTACCCATAGCATGCAAAACTGGAAGCTCAGTCTTGCCGTCGCCCTCAACCCGAGCCTCGACGGCTCCTTTTCCTCCACCGCAGCATGTACGCCCCGCTGGCTCGGCTCGTCGGTGTAGTCCAGCTCGTCCTCGCTGCTGCCCCCTTCGTTAACCATCGCATGATCCAGGATCCGTTGTTCTTCGGCCGTGGGGTCCGACGCGTCGAGGTGGTGAAGCAAGCTGCGCATGGAATTGATTCGCGAAAGTTTTCTAGCGCGCCATAGTCGGAACAGCCGACTGAGAAGAATGGAGAAGAGCGGGAGGATGAAGACCGAGGTGTTGACGTAGGTGACGAAGAACGGTTTGGAGTAGGTGTTGTCGGCGAAGATGGTCTGCAGAGCATTGGGTTAGCAGCAGCTCGGAGAACAACCTTGGGCTTGCAACGAATAGCGCAAAACACGCCGGATCGAAGACACAGCACATACACTGGCCAGGAAATTGGATGTCGTCCATAATACCACCACTAGCAGAAGCAGGCTGATGCCGAGCGTTCGTCTCGCGAAACCGCCGACCTTCCGCGGTCCCGGTACGTCTGGGACCATGTCTATGGTCGGGTCACTCTGCAGATTCAGCTGCCGGTCGAGTCGTACGGAGGCTTCTTGGGGGCATGGGTTGCGGCGGTCGGTCGGGTGCGCTCGTGTCGTGGTCAAACCCGAGTGATTGTCATCTCTAGGCGGAAGTGCCCTTTCTCCTCAGTACTTCTACCCTCTACTCGCTCCTACCACCATGGGCCTGCAACTGACGTTGCACAGTGATCAGGCTCCAGTTCAGTTTCCTAATTAAGCTGCATACTGATTCCTGACCTTTCTGCCTGCCGAGCCAGGTCGGGTAGAGTAGAAGAACATCAGCCCGCCCACTTCCGATTTGGACATCGTGCTGGTAGACTGGGCGAGAGGGGAACTTTTTGATGGGGAACGAGTTGGTCAGGATCTCGATCTCCTTGCCGGTCTGGTTGAAACCAGGACGAGAGATGTTGTCAGAGGGCACTACGTATAAGTAGTTCAGCCGATATGCTGCCATCAGCAAGTCGACATTTCTGTACATGTCGGTGACTAGAGTAGGATTATGTCTGGCGGATCTCCAGCGCGGGCCGGACTCAGCTCGCGAGGGCGAGACAACCCTCTAGCTTTGGAAGACGTGGTGGAGGAGTAATTGGTGAGTTAAGAGGAGAGTAGTAGTAGAGGGGTGAAGAAAGGAAGAAGTTAGAGGAAGGATAAGTGTAAGAGAGAGAGAGGATAAAGAGTAGGAGTAGGAGAAAGAGCACTTCCGCCTGGAGGAGACGACATCGCTCCTCCCTAAACCTATGTACTTATATACTCTACTGCAGGCCAACGCTGTAGAATACGATACTATTCCAGACCCCAAAATAACATCGGCTCAGCATAACAGACCGCAGAGAACGCATGAAGGAGAGACTCCATACATCCCAACAGAAACACAAACAGGCGCTTGATACACGAGGCCCATCAGCCACAGCATACCTCCGTAGAAGAAGGCATGTTCTCCCACTCCTCAGGGGGGCCTCTCTAAGACGCACGCGAGGAAACGGCAACATTAGAAGTAATATGTCATCATTGAGCCAGGCCCAGCAGGGTATCAACAGGCGCATCCATCGCGGTCATGGTCCAGATGGATATTAATCGGGTCACTGAATTCACCGCTGAATTCCTCCGCCTCTTCCTGTGCAAGGGCGCTTCTCGCGATGACTGGTATTGTCAGCAACGTGTCGGCTACACAAGCTGGCCTGGACGTACCCTCAAACGCCTGTTCCACATTGACGGCCTCCTTGGCACTGGTCTCGAAGTACGGGATATTCCCCTTGGACTGGCAGAACGTCATGGCTCGTTTCGACGAGATCATCCGCTTATTTTCCTCCGCATCGATCTTGTTGCCAACCACAACCTGGGCGCATAAGTAACCAGTCGCATGCGCAGATCACGCGGCCTAGACTCACAAAGGGGAAGCTGTCCGGGTCCCGAGGCTCGCCTGGATGAGAAACTCGTCCCGCCAACTGTCAAGAGCCTCGAAGCTCTTGGAGTTGTTCACATCGTATACCAGAACGCAGCAGTCAGCTCCTCTGTAGAACGCAACGCCGAGAGACTGGAATCGCTCCTGGCCTGCAGTATCCCAAATCTATTTATTCCACGATGTCAGCTTCCCGTTCTCCGATTTCCGGCCAGTAGAAGACCTGCCTGCATCGTGACTAGCCGGTCGTCAACCAAAACCTCTTTAGTAAGGAAATCGGCGCCGATGGTCGCCTTGTAGCTCGCGCTGTACTTCTTATTGACCTGTTGTCGAACGACATGTCAGTGGAGGAGAACGGCCGAGCTATATGCCAATTGGAGACAGACATATTGGTTCATCAGGCTGGTCTTGCCTACACCGCTGTCGCCGAGGATAATCACCTAGAAACACGCAGCTGTATTAGAAAAGCGCATTTCATGGGGCAGCTTCGGGTTGCTGGACCTACCTTCAGCAAGACCTTCTTCCGCGACGTCATGGCGGTAGCCGACCGGGAGAGCCGAGAATGTGAAACAGGGGCTAGCGTATGGGAGCTAAAGAGGCGTTGGCTATTATAGAGCGTAAGAGGAGCGGGATAGGAGTGATAATGGAGAAGGGGACTCGGAAGGAGGAGGACAGGGAAGCAGTATGGGAGCAGCCGCAGTTGGGCGATGATGCATGACGCCGGGCGGTGGAGGGGGCGGTCTGGCCTGATCGGGGCGGGTTTATCGATCGCAGTGGAGACCCGCCTTGTCCGCCTGTCCTTCCCCCCATGTACAACTCGACTCTTGCTCTCCTGTCCTCGTGCTTGCCATCTCGTTGAACATGATCCAGTCTATATCCTGACTCTGTCAAGTCAGCTCCGCAATGCATCCATAGCCGCGTGACGCTTATTCACACCTCGCCTTCAGTCACTGGTTACTACCATCGATGGCCCACTGGAGGGACGAGTACCTCGCCGCCCTGACGGCGCGAGACCGGAGCGAGAAAGCCAGCATCGCTCTGTACAATGCGTGTATGCGCAGATTCCCGAACACCTCCAAAAATCAGCTAACATCCGTCGTCTCAGACACCCAGCTTGCCGATCGCACTGGCCGCATGACAACAACCGCTTCGCTTCCAGCCGAAAGCCAGCAAGCAACCTCTCCTCAAGGCCCATCAAAAAAGAAACCCCTGGGCGAGCCGGGCGCGTCATTGCAAGAAAGCCTGGCGGCAACACGCGCTGATCTTTCCGAGGCCCAGCGCTCTCGCTCGGACTTGCAGGACAAGCTTGACCGCGTGAGCATTGATTTGGAGAAGCTTCGGAAGAGAAATGCACAGGATGCGCGGCGGATGAACACCCTGGAGAGCCAGAGAGCACAGCTGCAGCTGCGTCTGAAAGATAAAGACGAAGAGCGGAAGGGGAAGGCTAAGTTATTGGATGTATGGTTCCGATCTACTATTCTGGCATCCCTCCATTTGTCCACTCGCTAAACTATTTCCATCTAGGACGTTCAAGACGAATTGGCAACGCTTAACCTACAGCTCAACATGGCCGAAGATAAATCCAACAGACTGCAGCGAGAGAATCAGGAACTGGTTGATCGCTGGATGGCCAGGATGGGCAAGGAGGCAGAAGCTATGAACGATGCTTCCAAGTTCTCATGACCTGATGGATTCTTTTCGCCTTCTCAGTCTGGGGATGCCGACGATCTGACGTGCTTCAACGATAGCTTTCTAAGCCCTTCATGCAGCATCACGCTATCTATCTATACTGTACACGGCTGGATGGCTCCGAATCGCATAGACGGGATAACATAAGGGCATCGTGAAGACGGAATACCCAAGCGGTGGTTTCAAAAAACGAAGAGCATGCCAACCCAGCTCACAAACTGCCAAAACTGTGGTATCATAATCAACACAGGTATTTCCAAAATGATGACCAAACTGCAACATGTTTATGCATATATACCAACTTCCATGGGTGTTTATACCAAATGACTTTGTATCAACAAGAGGGTGGATTATTCCATGTCCTCTACAAATGCCCTCAGCCGGGAGCTATCCTTGGTGGCGATGAAATAGCTTCCCCCGACATCCGTCCAGCTGACGCTGTTTGACCAATAGTTCTTCTGTGCGACCTTCAGGAGGTTGATCGGAGAGTTGAGGTTGCGGGATTGGATCTTGTGGCCTGCAGGGACGAAAGATTTGAGGGAGACAATCCGGCACCCCTCTTTCATGTCCAAAAAGTGGTTGACCAATTCGTTGTTCAGCTGGGGGGTGAATGCCTGGTTGTTGATCAGGACAACGTCGGCTCGCTTCAGGACATCAAGAATGCTATCCTCCCTGAGGAAGTCACCTCGGACGAGATGTGTTTCGCCGGATGCAATGCCCCAAAGTCGACATCGCGCTTTGAACTCGGCCTGCTGAAGCTCAGCAAGGTCGCATGCATTCTCCATCATTTCGCAACCCCAGCTCTCACAGCCGATTTCCAAAGCGGCCTGCAGAACCACGTTCCCCACGCCTGAGCCCAGATCCACAAAAACCTGGCCCGACTTCAGCCGCGTCTCCTTGAAAATCGTGCTTATGAAGCGGGGGAGGAGCTCGCCATAGACATTGTCCGATCCGTTCTCGTATTGCCGAAGAGATTCAACGCGGGGCGATACCGTGCGCGCGTAGATCTGCGTCAGCATTCGCTCCACAAGCGGCAGGGACAGTCGCGTTGTTGCGTCGAGCCTCTTTGCGATGCTTCCGCTCAGCCTCATGCGTTCGACGGTGTTATTATGATCGGCCACGGCGTCTCGGAAATCACGTTCAGACTTATGCGCCAGGGCCCGTCGTAGCCGCCGCTTGATCCCAGTAGAATCATTGTTGAACTCGTCGGCCTCATCTTCGGGAATGTAATTCTGCGATACGATCTCGGCAACCTGGACGATGTCGTCGATGGGCCTGAAGTCGTCATGGTCTCGGGGGATGACAAGGTTGTATCTAAAATCCAGCATTAATCATTATAGACCTCCAAAAGCTCAGGACCAGGATTTCATACCTCTCTTTCTGCGCCGCACTAGGATATTGCAGAAGAACATCCGCCGGATCTTCCATCTCTCCAAAAGCAGGCTGAAATCGCCCCGCCTTCTGCACAGACGTGATATCCGCAGCATGGACCATAGGAAACGGATTCGCAGCGCCCTCCGAGAACGCTTCTACCGCGCGCACACGCCGCTCGGGGTCCGGTTCCGCCGTATCCTCCGTTCTCGCCCGCTTGCGCATCTCGAATGACGCATCCGTATCGTCGGCCCCGCCGCCATCATCATCGTCGTCGCTCGACAGTCGCAGTTCGGGGGTCTGTCTCTTGCGCGAGCGCGACGGGGTTGCTCGATTCGACGACGAACGCGAATCCCTCGACACCGATCTGCTGCTGTCCAGGCCCCGCGGGTTCTTGCGCTTCTCGGAGGAAGAAGGGTAGACGCGCGCTGAGGGTCGCTCGGGGGGTATTGAAGTTGTTGACGGGGCTGCCGGGCGGGACTGCACGACTTTGCGGACTTGGGGCTTGTTGGGCTGCAGTGAGAAGGAGCCTCCTTTCTGGAGGTGGTCGAAAAAGCCCATCGGGCGGGAGGGTGGGTCGATATGTACAATGTAGGTTTGCGAGGAAAGTGAATATGGACGTGATGAATATAAACAGTAGAATGGAATAGCCAAAAGGGTTATAATGTGGATGCAGTAGACAATAAAGCAGAGGGTGGTGGAAGAGAGAGAAAGAGGAAAGAGAGAAGGTGGACGGAGAAGAACATACAGTGAAAATTCCGCCACTCCGGGGCCCGATAAACACATGGCGCATTGGCTTTGCCCCGTCGCCATGGCTCTGGGCACTGCGCATAGATCTACTCCAGGTACTTTATCGACGGTGTAATTTATAACCAAGGGTCTCAAAACTCAGCATTATTCAATACTCCCTCTATCTTCCCGGCTCTACCGCTTCTTCTTCTGCGCCTGTCTCTTCTGCGCCCGGAGATCCTTCTTCATTCGCGCATCCACAATTTTGTACTTGCCCTTCACTCCCTTGGGACGCCCAGAGATACCCCGGTTGGTGCCTCTAGCAACCACCAGCTTCACCTCCTTCCTGGGCTTCTTCTTCGCTGCCTTGGCCATCAGGTTCTGGATCTCCTGCGACTTGTCGCGCTCGCTGAGACCGTCGTCTTCCTCCAGCAGCGACGACTTCTTGCGCAGTCGCTCGAGCCTCTGCGCCGTCTTGAACTTCTTGCGGCCCTTGGCTTCCATCACCTTCTTGATGGGTCGCGCGTTGATCGCTCGCATCTTCTGCTTGAGCGCCGCCGCCGCCGCCTTGCTGATGGGTTTGTTGGGCTTGCTGTGCTTGCCTTCTTCGTCGAGGAACCATTCGGGGAGTCCGTCCGTGTCGCGGAAGGTAAGCTTGTTGTATCCGTCGTCAACGACGTCCTGCGATTTCTTCTCTCCGGTGGCCATTTGCTGCGCAAGGGACATCGCTTCCTCCGTAATGATGTCGACATCTGTAGTTCAGGGTTAGCGACAAGTATATTGGGTAGTAAGTGTTCCATATCGGCTTACCGAGTTGGCCATTTGCTTTCCGTGGGTCTTCGGGCTCCTCGGTCTCTTCTTCATCGGATGAGTCCAGCGGATTCGGGGCTGCTGCTCCCTTCTTTGTATCCGTTGCACTTGGTTCCTTCGGAGTAGAATCCTTCGTCTGGGCCCCGTCGTCATCTTGCAGTTCAATGGCGCTATCACCATCTTCAGACTCCTCGTCTCCCAGACCCTGGAAGATGTCTTGATCAAAGAACATGGCGGCCTTGTTCGAGAGGGCCCCTGATTTAGGAGGCGCCGTATCTGCCGCGGCCTGCCCTTTGGAGCCAGAGTCCTCATCCTCATCCTCGTCACTTTCCTCCTTGTCCGACCCCGAAAAGCCATCCCATTCGTCGGCCTCATAGGCCTTCCGGGCCTTCTTAGCCCTTAGTTTCGAATCCCTGCCCTCCATTCGTTCTTGGTACTGCTCGTACATCGAGTCGAGCTCCCTCTCGAGGTTGTTCCCGTCGTCATCACTCTCCTCGTCCGTGTCCGTCTCGGATTCGTCCTCGTCGCTCTCACTTTCCGGCGCTGGATCCCTGGCAGACGCAACCGCATTCTTCGCCGAGTCGGAGCCAGCACGCCGGAGGGAAAACATGGAATCTTGTTCCATCCCTATGTCCATGGGCGTGGTCATGTGCAGCTGCAACCGAAGTATCTCTTTGCGTTTCTTCTCATTTTCCTTCCGTCTCTCCTTCCTCGCTGCTGAACTCTCTTTTTCCCGAAGCCGTTGGAGCTCCTCCTGAATTGCCATCTCATCATCCATCGGGGCTACTTCGGCCACTTCCTCTTCTTCATTACCCTTAGGCTTAGGCTTCGCTGGTCCTTTTTTCACAATCAGCCCGAACTTTTCACGGACCTTCAATCGCCATCGTAGCAGGTTACGGAACTCCTTCTTCCCGAGCAGCTTTAGATCTTCGCAGCAAATTCGGATCTCGTCCGTCGTTTCCTCGAGGCGGTTCAAAGTGGCCATTGCAAGTTCCCCACCGGGCGGCTGGTCGAAGCTGAGTTTGTTGTATTCACCAAGAATCGAGATCGGGTCGGTCGTATTAATGTATTCGGTCACCGGTATCTCCTTGAACTGCGTCCAGTTACCCTCCTCGTATCCTTCTCTCTTGCGCTTCTTCTTCTCAGGGTCGAAGACCCTGGCCTCGTTGTTCGGGGTAGGGTCTGCTAGTTCCGCGAAAACATGCTTCGGATCCAGGAATTTCGGATCCAAGCGCTTTGGCGCTTTGTATCCACGGCAGACAACGAAGATCTCGGCAGACACATTCCGGGACGAAGGGGGTTTCGTGGCTTCCACCGACGTGAAAAGCTGTTTGAAAACCCACAGCAGGGAATTGTAATCCTTCGATCTGAAAACCTTGGTGATGAACGAGCCGCCTTCCACCAGGAACTCCGTACCCAATTTCAGAGACTGCAAGACCAGCTCTGCCTGGGAGAAGGCATCCTGAATCCACGCCGTACCAACATTGGGAGCACCGTCATGTAACACAGTGTCGACTTTCCAGGTCTTCAAATGCTGTCGAATCGTAGTGCGGCATTTATCGGTCGTGATATCGCTTTGGAAGGTGATAGCCTCGGGATGGGCTTAATTGGGGCGAGATCGACGCCGATAATGAGACTCTGAGAGGGCATGCACTCTGCAGCAACTTGACACCATGACTTTTCCAGCCGTTAGACGGAGATAGTTATAGCGGGCCAAATAGTCGGTACTTACACCTGGGGCAGCGCAAAGATCCAGAAGCACTTTGCTATTCTCCAAGATGCCATATTTCTTGTTCAGCTGGATCAATTTGAATGCAGCTCTTGCTCTGTAGCCCTTTTCTTTGGCGAGCTTGTACCATTTATCCAAACGGCCCTTTCCATGCTAGTCGCAGTTAGCGAAGTCCAAGTGCAGATACCTTCGATCACGCGAACCTTTTTCTGGACAGCCATTTTAAACAAGGGTAGTCGAGTCTGGCCCGACAAAACCCAGAAACCACAAGCTGAATAGCAGTAGAAGTGTTGGGACGGCAAAAGCAAGCAGCCTCCGATGGAAATATTTTTTCGGAACAATCTGCGGCGGTGAAGACACCAGCCACATTACGCCTCAGGCACCCAAGGCGGTGAGAGCCCACATGTGACGTGATATCAGCCAGAGGCAGTCATCATCCATGTCAGGCACTCACTTCCGTCGTACCTCTTGAGATTGCAGCTTGAGACTGGAGATTTCACTAGGTTCTTGGTTATGCTCTTGCCCCAACTCCCATGGCGCCCATGGGATCTCGAAAGAGACTGAATCCCAGCCCACCAGGCGCCGATCCACAGCACCCCCCTTCCAGCGATGACGTCCCAACTGGTGACGCAGGTAGAGAACGCTCGGCGTCGCTGAAGCGGGGAGGTGGAACAGTGAGTCGATAAACTGCCAGGGAATAACTGCTTATCGCTAACTAATGTCTCGCCCAGAGCTGGTATCCCGGTGCCTGGCCGGCAATGTCTGGAGCGTCTAAAGCGGCGCCAGTAACCGAGGTTGCCCGTGAGAGCATCTCAGTTGCAAAGAACTTAGCATCGAACGCCTCCTCCACATCGATCGCCAACCCTGAACCTCCAAAACAAAATCGAAATCCTTCCCTGCAGCTGACCAAGAAAGGCGGCACATCGAGCAGATCGCATCCGGCTGACGCGACAACGACGCGGGTCAACATTGGCTCCGACGGTGCTACGTCTGCGCCCGTTGAGAACGCGCCATCAGAGCCAGGTGATACAGAGCCGCAGTCGAATAGTGAGGAGAGTGGTGCTAAGGGCCCTGGTGTTGTGGACGGAGTCGCCAAGGAAGAGCCACACGCGGCAGCTGAGCCAACTCCGAATGCAACTTCCGAGAGTACGGAACCTAGCAGCACGGCGGCTCCTACAGACCAGGCCGGTGGATGGGTTTCCTGGTTGTATAAGTGGTCCACAGGGGATACAGGCTCTCTAGGAAACGTCGCGCCAGCGGAGACGTCGACGGAGCAGACTCCACAGCAGGCCGAACCCGAACACGGCTACCAAGACCTAGAAGCGGGTGCTAGGGACATAGAAGAACGGAGCAGGGCGACAGAGACTACCGAGATAAGGTCAACTTCCCAGAGGCGGTCCTGGCTCCAAATGTGGTACGGCTCTTCATCAGCATCCAAGGGTGGAGACGACAAGGGTAAGGATGAGCCCCGGAAAGGGCCGCCCACCCCGACGGATGAGTCGATGCATGATATTCCCCAGAGGGACGCTACGACGGAACACGAGGTTGAAGGTTCTGGTGAAACCGCCGATGTCTCTAAATCTACTGGTGAGAGCGCAAGGCCCTCAGGTTGGTCTTTCTGGTTCAGAGACGGGTCCAAGGAAAGCACGCGATCTCAGACACAAGGCGCTCAATCGGCCGAGGCTTCGACAACACAGGAAACTCCCCCGAAGCAACTGCGGCCTGATTCTGAATCAGAACCAGAGCCTAGATTTGAGGCTACGAGCAAAGGGACCATCAAAGTTAAACCACCGAGGGACAACGCGAAGGCTGATAGAGTTGCACATGGGTTGGAACCGAATGCCGCTCCTTTACCACCCAAGACCTCGGAAGCTACTGCGTCAAGAGAGCTACAAAAGACTTTGCCTAATGTCGTCTTGCCGCGCTTCAAAGACACCTTTGCGCTGGAGGAAACGCCCTCTTGGTGGCAGACGATAGGACGCTTCTTGCATTACAAGAAAGAGCCGGATTATAAGCACGTCTATATGATCAAGGAGCCCCCGCATATCAAAAAAGCCCTGGCCATTGGAATTCACGGGTACTTTCCCGCTCCATTGATAAGAAGCGTTCTCGGTCAGCCTACAGGGACTTCCATCAGATTTTCAAACATGGCGGCCGATGCCGTCCGGAAATGGACGGAGGACCATGGCTACAAATGCGACATTGAAAAACTAGCTCTCGAAGGTGAAGGTCGCATCGCCGATCGGGTGGATTTGCTGTGGAAGTTGCTCCTTAACGGGATGGAAGAAATCAGGAAGGCCGATTTCATCATGATCGCATGCCATAGTCAAGGTGTCCCCGTGGCAATCATGCTTGTTGCGAAACTAATAGCCTTTGGCTGCATGAATGCCGCGCGGGTCGGCATATGTGCCATGGCAGGAGTCAGTATGGGGCCTTTCTCTGACTATCGGTCTCGATGGATCAGTGGCTCAGCCGGCGAGCTATTTGAATTTGCGCTACCTCACAGTCAAGTGTCGAAAGACTATGAAGCATCGCTGAGAACAGCGCTTGATTACGGCGTTCGCATTTGTTACGTTGGGAGTATTGACGATCAACTGGTATCGTTAGAGGTAAGCACTTTCGCTATGGTCCAGTATTGTGGATAGTGTCTAACTTTTCCCTTTTAGTCGTCTATGTTTTCACCGATTGCGCATCCATACATCTATAGAGCTGTTTTCGTGGACGGTAGAGTCCATGCTCCAAGCTTGTAAGTTTGACAGTTTGACAGTTTCAAATGAGTCTGGCATCTCCTAATGAACCACGCAGCCTGTCCCATTTGGTCGCCTTTGCGCTCAAATTGCGAAACCTGGGAATATCAGATCATGGTCTCATACGGGAGCTGAGCGCGCCACTTGCCGGCAGCCTTTATACCGGCGAGGGCCACTCTCGCATCTACGATGACGAGTCTGTTTATTAGTACGTTGCTTTGCCCTCAGGTTAATACCAGCAACTAATGTCATACCAGCCTGGCCGTGGAGTTCGCCCTTCAGACGTCGAATGTCAGTGCCGCAGGTCTACAGGTCAAGCGGCCCTCCTCGTCAGCAGCAAACCCGTTCATCCTGCCTTTCGCCATGCGCGGTCTCCTTGAGGAGGAATACGTCCGGCGTGAGCTTTACGAAGAGACCATGGAATTGCTGAGGCAGTTCGATGACTGGCGGCCTTCCAGCAAGGTGCTGAAGGATGTTAAGTTCCGGTTGGAGGGGATTCGGTCAAAACTTTGATATTCTAGCGAAGCAACGTAGAATTAATACCACTCAGCCTGAATTGAACTGTTTTCATGGGTATGCCCTACTAGTACGTTTCTGGTGATCAATTGCTCTCCCAGTATATATGCACCTATACGTACCGGATTTTGTCCGCCAAGTAGAACTTTCCTTTTCAAGGAGCGGTCGCTTTGATAAGGGCGCTCAGGGTCTTGCTCAGTGCGTATTTCCCCGAACGCCCAAGTGCTCAGCTGAGTACTCACCCGAGTACTCACCCCGTTTATTTTGTGAGGTGTCTCTCCTAATTGTCCCACCCAGCAGGGCGAAGGCTGTCGCGACACCTAAATGGGCATTCTACTGTATATACTGTTCGTCTACCATAAGAGGCAGGTCGCACATCTAATATAAACGCAACGAATCCGAATTTTTGTACCGTTACATATTTGAAGAACCGATTATTGGCCGTCCTCGTAGTAGTATATACTAGCCGGATAGTTCAAGGGCTTTCTCTTTCCAAATTCATCGCAGCACTGACGCATGCAAGATGACTAAAGGCCTGTGGTGTATTGCCCATTTGCTCACCTGAGTAACTTACCTCTTCCGACAACAACCCCAGATGATTTGCGAACATTAGGGCATTATCAAAATAGTAAAATGCTTCACGGCGCATTTCTTGAAGATGCGGGAATTGTCGCATGGGACGTTTCGACATAGAAGCCTGAGTTCCGCTTAGTAGACGGCCTTTGCAGCAATACTGTAGCAACGAGTCACTTACGCGTCCCATAGCTTCGATTAGCCAGAATGTGACCATGAGGAACGCTCCTTCCCTACCGTCCAGTCCTGTTTGAACCGGTACATATTATCATCTGAGAGTATGTGCGGCAGTAGAGACTTCGCAAAGGGGAAACGTACCGTCCTTCGCCATAATATGGTCATATCTGAGAACCATTTTCGAGGTTGTAAGCCCGCCCTCAGCTGGTGGCTGCATGATTTTTTTCATCGTCGAAATGAATCGAGGATCGTCGGGCGCAATGAAAAATACAAGGGGCGCAACGAGGATCGAAGCATCTAATGTATCACGATTCTCGTAGCTCATGGAAAAGAAGCCTCCGTCCGCATTGTAGCCATTAACCATAATATCGTCGTATATCTTGTCGCGCGTGACGCGCCAGTCCATGATATCCGGACGGGGCAGGTTGGAACGCTTTTCGGCTAGCCGGATCGCTCGATCGAAGGTAACCCAGAGCATAATTTTCGAATAGACAAAATGCTGTTTTTGTCCACGCACCTCCCATATTGACATATCCGGGCGCTCGTAGAGCCTGCGAACACTATTGACTATTCGGCGAAGCGACACCCACTGGTCGTATGAAACTGGACCGACGTGCTTGTTGTAAAGGTAGATGCAATCGAAAAGCGCGCCGTAAATGTCATGCTGGATATGCGATGTAGCGGCGTTGCCGACTCTCACTGGCGCGCTGCCTCGATACCCTTCAAGATGAGGTAGTTCCGTCTCACCGATTTCCGTTTCTCCTCGTATCGTGAGTATGATGGGAAGCAACTGCTCGTCTTCCTCATTTAACCTCGCCTTTGGAAGGACACTGTTAAAGATGAAGCTCATGTATTGCTCCGCCTCCTCGGAGTACCCGTTCTTCAGGAAAACATACAAGGTAAACGCAGTGTCGCGCACCCACGAGTAACGGTAATCCCAATTTCGGCTGCCTCCCATCTCTTCTGGGAGTGAAAAGGTAGGAGCAGCCACAATGGCGCCCGTGGGCTTGTATGTGAGAAGCTTTAATGTCAACAAGCTTCTCAGGACCTGTTCCCGGTAGTGGCCGCGGTAACTACACTGCCTTGCCCAACTAGTCCAGAACTCAAACGTCTGCTTCTCGAGTTTGGCAATGCAAGTGTCGATATCGCTTTGCGGGACAGTGACCTCGTCATTATGCAGAATGAAAGTCACTGTCTGCCCCATTGCGACTCTCAATTTCGCGGAAACTCCACGTCCCCTTAAATCCTCCCTGTCCTGCAATTCCAATTGTGCGGCTGGGAGATCAGGCTTGCTAGAGTCAGCGTGTATAACCAGCCGCAAGCTCTCGGTTCCGCTCTTGAAAAGTACCGACTGCGTTCGAGACTTCTCGAAAGTGCGATCCAGTTGACCTTCGACCTCGTGCGTATCTCGCGCATAGTTAAAGGACGGAAAAAGCTCCATAGTCATATCCATTTCACCGCGCGTACATGTGACTTTTCGGACAACAGATGAGTGACGGCGCGGCCTATCGTCGGGCTTCGTCCCATAGGGCCCATGACAAGGACAGACCGTGGATATAAAGTTCTGCTCCGTCGTCTCTTTCCCAGACGACGCCGGGAAAAAGTCGAGCACGTCGACAACGCCTCCTTCCTTCATCCACCGAGTCTCCAACATGTTCGTGTACGGCACGTATTTCTGCTTGTTGGTTGCCACCGGACCCCGGGGTTCCGCTGAAATCGAGAAGTGACCTCCTTTCGTTTTGTCCAAGAGCCGGCAGAACAGGGATGGGGAGTCGAAGACCGGCCAGCACATAAAGTCAATGCTGCCGGACTTGCTGACAAGAGCGCAGGTGTGCATGTCTCCGATGCAGCCATAGTCCTCGATAGGATTGTAACCCGTTGGTGAAGTCATTTCTGGTGAAGCCATTTCTGGTAAAGCCACTTCAAGTGATAAAACAATACCTCTTCAGGGTTCATTCGTCGATTTCCTTCTAAATATTTATAGAGCGATGCTTTCTATCCTTACGTTGTTCAAATGTAATATTGGGCTCCGCATGCGGTTTTCTTGACAAGGAGGCTTTTAAATTAACCAATGGTGTTGTAGTTTATATACTCTAACGTTCCCCCTACCTTAAGAAAAAGACAGATGGAGATATTCTTAATATTAGACTGTGCGATTCATTAAACTGTGCGATCCTTCTATGGTATGTCTTTTCTATGCTAGTTGTCGAGAGATTTTGGCAAGTTTTTCGCCGGGATTTTTGGCAAATAAATGCAACTCCACATAACAACTCCACATAACAAAGTTCTTATAGAATCCCCGCATAGTTTTCTTTGTCCATGTTAAAAACTGCTTCGGGCATGAACAGGGTGGGCAATTGCTGTATTAGACATTCTTCGACAGCAAGAACACTGATATCGTCAGCCACTTTTTTAAGAGCAACCTTCATTTAGTCAGTAATGTTGCAAGGGGTGATCACACAGTGCTACAGGACATACCTTATAGTATTCTTCCATTACATCAGTCGCCGCGTATGACGCATAGCGATCCATGTCAGCCTCCGTGGTCTCAACAAGCTGAGATAGCAAGTTGTTGGCATCTAAGTCATATTCCCCTTGAAGAAGCTTCTGCCCAAAGATCCCTTGCAGAACCCGTTTTAACCGCCGTTTCCGACGCTGAGCCTGAGCGTTCTGGACGTTCTCCACTGGATAGTGGTTGCAAGTAACCAGATTCCCGGATTTATGCGGTTCCAATATTTCCGTGATCTTCTCATTCAGCGCCTCCTTAAGGTCATAAAGCTTGGGGTTAATAATCTCGTGCAAAATGCCAGCCGCAGTATCATCGTCAGTGGCATATTCCAGTGCTGACTTGACAGCAAAGTGAGCAGCATCGAGAATATCAGACGTGAACCGATGAACTAGACTTTCCCACGGCTTGCACTGCTCCGTGGACAGTTCGCCCACGACGAGAGGATTGTATGTTCCGGAAAGCTCACAGCCACGGGTGTCAGCCTAGCTGTTCGGCAATTCACGGTAGCGTAGTCGCCCTAGGACATGCATCAGGGCGGATTTCCTTTATAGGATTTCGTTTATAGTAGGTGTCAATAATTTTCATCTCCAGTCCAAAGACCTTCCTCTATCTCCTAATATCTTTGTAGAACAAGGGCCTGGGGCAAGGTGACAATTTATAATGATTCAATATGCTCGTGGAATTCTATAAAATTCCACCGGGTCTTAAAAGTCATATTATGTCGGGGCGATGCTAGCTGTGTTGGGGGAGCTACCACGGAGATGGAAAACGTACGAAGACTACTTGTTGTGAAAATGTAAAAGATACGATAACATATCCTATAAAGTGCCACGCGGCTTTCAGAACTAACCTCCGATCACCAGAGCGTGTGCAGAAATAGGTTCATATTCCTAGAAGTTAGAAGAGGGCGATCGGCTTCTAGACAAGCTTCTTGTCTGACGGCTCAATGAATAGGTTGTTTCCAAATGCAGTGGCAGACCGCTAGGATGCCTGAATGGCACTGTTCTGGACGTGAACAGCCTCATAAGGACAGATGGATTGTCTAGCGGCGCACGAGGATCGTTACGTGCGCAGGGTTACTCGACACGGAAACTCGTCTGCAGGATGAGCGCCGCCTCCTCCTTTCTCCGCTTGGTACGCACGGTGGCCGTTGAACTCCTTCACTGATGTGCGGCGATGAATGCAGTCCCATTCCTCGTACGCCGGGGCAATGTCGAACTCGCGCAGAGTCATCACCATTGCAATGCGAAGCTCCAGCAACGCGAGCGTCTGGCCAATGCAACTGCGCGGCCCGAATTCGAACGCTCTCCAGGCGCCCTTGGCCGGATACAGTGGATCGTCTGGTCCGACCAGCCATCGCTCGGGGATGAAGGACTCGACGTCGTGCCAGTGGTTGCCATTGTGATGGAGGGCCACGGTGAGCGTCCATACATTGCACCCTGCTGTCGGGTAGCGATTCCCGTCGTCGCCGACAATCTCAACATCCGGCCGGCCGGCCCGCATCGAGGCGGATGGAGGGAATAGGCGGAGCGTCTCCTTGATCACAGCCAGTGTGTAGTGAAGCTTGTTGAGCAGCTGCGGATCTTGACAGATGCGATTATGCGCCTGCCTCGGATCAGGCCCAAACGCCTCGTCGTGCTCCGCGCGAACCCGTTCTAGGGTCTCTGGGTGTTTGTTTAGTAGATAGAAGCAGTACAGGAGAGTGCTGCTGGTCGTGTCGCGGCCTGCGAAAAGAAAAACGCGAAGCTGGGGCGCAACCAGCCGCTTAAAGTCTTCCAGGGACTGGATTGTGTTTCCGTCTGTCTGCTGCTTGAGGTATGCGTCGAGGGCGAGAGAGATCACCGACTTGGACGGATGTTCATGCTTAGCACGGTTGGCCCGGTCGACCTCTTCGCCGATGAACCGGTTCATGAGGCGGTTGTTGTACCACAGCACAAGTGGGCGGATGGTCAGAAACCGCTTGAAAGGGTTGAACGTTGTGCCGAAAGACGCCCACTCGATTTGTCGCTGGAGGGCCGTTGCCAGTGAGTGGTCCTTCGTCTGGTGGCCGAGCTGAGCATCCCTAGCGGCGCTTTAGTAGATGCTATTGCCTATAAATTGCAAGCTACCACCTACAGGGCCACCGAACAGATTGTATCCACCGTCAATTTCAGAGTCAAGGGCTCCAGACGGAAGAGCTCCTTCTCGCAGGCCCTCTTCCGCAGTTGCTCGCAGAACACGGCGACGTTATCCGCGATGGCTGGCGCCAGTCCGATCAGATATGCAGGGTTGAAGCCGGGGTTGAATAGCGAGCGCCATTGCTTCCAGGTCTCGCCGTGCATGCTGATCAAGCTGGGCCCGCCTGTGATGGTTTCCAGCGGCCGGCGCAGGATGGCTGGTTTCGCGAGATTCAGCTTCTGGATCTGCGAAGCGGCAGACGGAGTCGTGACAATCATCCAGGTTCCGCTGAACGGCCACATGTTGATGTAGAAGATGCCCGATGGAAACTGCCGGGATAGCTTCAGCATGACACTGTGCAGCGTTGCGTTGGGCGGCATGCTCTGGATAGCTTGCTGCAGTGCCGCAAAGTGTCCTGCCAGGAGTTTGAACTCGGGCATGGGCTGGGCAGTCAGTAAAGAGCTGTTGATCGGGTGCAGCATATCGGCGTACCAGGCTCGCCTTTTGCAACGTCCATACTTCTTGACGCGCAGAGTAGAACTTGGCCAGAAGGCGGATGAAGGACAGCGCACCCACGGCGATGACAATCTGAAGATACATTATGAGTGGCTGTCGGACGGAGAGACAAGGAGAGGCGGGTTTTGAGGTAGGCTTGACTGTCGGAGTCCGAAGTACACATAGCAAGCAAGCCTTCAGCCGACGAGTCGATAAAGTCGGCCAATATCAGGGGCCCTTGTCTCGTTTCTATTTTCATATCTATTCGCTCTCAGCTGTTTGCCAATGTCTACCGGCTTCACCATCGTCGTCTTCGTGACCCGCAAACCAGGCCTTTCCCCGGCCACCTTCCAGGGTCACTGGGAGAACGAACACGTCCCTTTGCTAAAGCGCCTGAGCGGATCGCGGTTTCCTCAGTGCCATACCCGCCACTACCTGGAGCGTGATGCGATGTCTCCGGATTGCCCTGTCGCCACGCTTGTAGGGTGCTCGGCCGACTTCACCTACGACGGATTTGCCGTGGTGCGCTTCGAAAGCAGGGCCGCATTCGAAGAGTTCCTGCCGATTATGTCGAGCGCGGAGGTTGCGGAGGACGAGGAGCGATTTACGGATCGGGCAAAGCTGAAGGCCGTTGTGCTCGGGGATGTTAGGGCTACGGCGGAGGGCAGTGCAAGTATATAGGCAGAAGGGCTGTCGAGTATATAGACAGAAGGGGCTTCTTGTTGCGTTTCCTATTTTATTTTTTGAGCACATTGACCTCATCCATTGGCGCTCCAACATGTCGTTTGGGGTGTTTTATACTCGCCCAGTAAGCCGGCTCCTTCTCCCTCCCATGCTCCCACCGTGGAATTGCACGGATCTGACTTTCCTCCTAGTTCAACCCTCGCTCGCTGTCCATCCTCGCAGTGGCCAAAGCAACCAACCTCCCGCTTGAGCTGGTCACCATTCCCTCGTCCACCGAAGCCCCCGACGAGTATCGACGGCTGAACCGAACCGGCAAGATCCCGACCTTTGTGGGCTCGGACGGCTATGTCTTGACCGAATCCATTGCCATCGCCGTCTACGGTAGGAATCTCCCCAGATATGCCCTATGTCATGTTCCGGCTAACTGGACGGCTGGCACAGTGACCGCGCAAGACGAGGAGACAACGCTGCTGGGACGCTCCAAGCAAGATTATGCCTCGATCCTCCGCTGGATGGCGTTTGCAGTCACCGAGGTGCTTCCCGCGCTGGGGGGCTGGTTCAACCCGCTCGTCGGACGGGCGCCGTTTGTGCCTGAAGCGGTCAGAACCAGCAAGGCGGACACACTGTTCCGGATGCAGTTGCTGGAGGACCACCTGCGCGGCCGCGTGTATCTGGTCGGTGACGCGCTCAGCCTTGCGGATTTGTTCGTACTCGGGGTTCTCCAGGGGGCCTTCCGCTTCTTCCTCGACCCTACGTGGCGCGATGAACATCCCCATGTGTCCAGATGGTTTGAACACGTCCATTCGCTCACGATGGTAGTGGATGTCGCAGGGCAGCCGGTGTTGGCCGACCGGGAAATGCCCATCGTGGCGCCCGAGCGTTCTGTATCTAGTAGCCTGAGCTGAAACATTGCATCTTCTCCCCAGCACCTCTGTCGGTTCAATTGTATTTCACCGGAGTATGTCTCTTGGGCTAGCGTAAGAATGGAATAACCGACGGACCCCGAAATCGGTGGCCGACAAGCTGTCATCTGGAGCGAAGCCTCGGTGAGCGAAACACTTCCACAGGCATGCTGCGAGACACAGATGCTCTCTATCTACACTAGCGAAATGCGCCGCCATCAACGCCGATGATCTTCCCGCTCACCCATTCGGCCGCATCCGACGCCAGAAAGCCAACGATCCGGGCCACGTCCACCGGCATGCCGACTCGGCTCAAGGGTGACAACCACGCGGCGCACTGCACAGCGTCAGGAAAAAAGAAATAGTCGACGGACTAGAACCATGGCAAGCTCACCTCGTCGACCTGCTGGTCGGTGAAGTCCTCTCCGTTCGGAATGTACTCGCGCGACACGGCACGGAACATATCAGTCTTGATCGCCCCCGGCGCGACTGCGTTGACGGTGATCTTCTTCTCGCCGCAGTCGATTGCCATGCAGCGCACAAAGCTATCAATCGCCCCCTTGGACCCCGAATAGACGGCGTGTCGGGGGACGCCCTTGACGCAGGCCGTGTTGGAGCTGGTCAAGATGATCCGGCCGCCCTCTCGCAGGTGGCGGTAGGCTTCACGCGCGACGAAGAACTGCCCGCGGGTGTTGATCCGGAAGACACGGTCGAATTCCTGCTCATCATCGGTTAGAATAGAATCCTGGTTGGCCCGAAAGGCGCTAGGGGGGGTGGATGGGCTACCTCGGGCGTCACGTCGGAGAGATGGCCGAACGAAACAATTCCCGCATTGGAAGAGATTATGTCCAGATGGCCGAAATGCTCGACGGCCTTGTCCATCAGCTGAGCTACGGCGTCGGGGTCCGCAACATCGGCCTTCAGTGCTGTAGCATCGCTGCCGTTCGCCTTGATCTCCTCGACCACTTTCTCAGCCGAATCGTGGGAATTGCAATAGTTGACCACGACCCTGGCCCCGCGCTCACCCAGGGCCACGGCGATGGCAGCCCCAATGCCACGCCCAGCGCCGGTGACAAGGGCGACTTTTCCGTCAAGGCGATAATTGTCCGAGGCGGACATGGCTAAGAATGGGAAGATATGAATAAGGGGGGGAGAGACTTTGTTTCGATGACAAGCCTTGAGATTCAAGTCGGGTTTTATTCTAAAGGCCATTACACCCAAGGGGACGAAGAGAAGTATATATAGCGGGCAGTTCATGCTAATCTAGCGGCAGGACTTCTCGCTCGGCGAATACACCGTGGGTTTACGCTCATCCAGAACAGACAATCAGGAAAGCACCGAGCATAATCCTCGACCCTTGCCTCAGTTCCGATCCAGCTGGTTGAATCCTTGCCTGGGCTCGATGGGCTGCCATATCACCATTAGCAGGGCTCGCCACACGGACGGGATGCGCAACTCACTCTGGGCTTGGGAACCGTCTCCAGCCTGGTGTTGCATGTAACCTGCCAGATATGCCGTGACGACATGGCGCTTCGGTATTTCTGCTTCGAAGTCTCAAAGAGAAACGACATCGGGAAGCCCAGGTCGAACGGAACTGCGTCCTCGATCTCGCAGACCTCCTCGTCGGTCAATTCCACCTCCAGGCTCTGGATGCTGGACTCGAGGTGCTCCACCGTCCGGCAACCGATGACGGGGAAGACATACGGCGCCTTGTGAAGCACGTAGGCCAGTGAAATGTTGGTGGGCGCCGTTCCCTTGCGCCGCCCAACCTCCGCCAGCTTCTCGTGCATCATACGGTTCTTGTCCTCCTGGAGACCCATGTTCCGCGTTCCCTCCTGGCTGAACTCCTCCGCGGTTTTAAACTGGCCTCTTCCCAGCACACCCCACGGGGCCAGCGCAAGCCCTTCAGACTGGCACATGGGGAGAATGTCGCGCTCAAAGTCGCGCGACGAGCACGACCAGCGACCTTGGTAGATGCTAAATCGAGTCAAGCCGTGAAAGCGGGCGTCTGGATCTCGCTTAGCGAAGGATCCCACAGACCCCGATCTTTTGGACACTCACATTCATTACATTTGACCACGAGCCAAGCGGGCGCATCGCTGATGCCGACGTTGAGCACCTTCCCACCGGCGACCAAATGATGCAGCGTCTGCATCACTTCCTCGACACTGGTGGTGAAGTCCCAGAGGTGCACGTACAGCAGGTCGATATAGTCCGTGTTCAATTTCCTCAGGCTCGCTTCGACGGACAGCCGCAGGCTCTTGGAGTGGTTGCCCTGGAAGTTGGACTTGATCTTCTCCGGGCCCGTCATCTTGTAGCTGGTTGTGTACTTGGTGGCGAGCACCAGTTGGTCACGATTGTCGCGCGCTGCAATCCACTCGCCCAGCCACTTCTCGCTGCCCTCCATTTGATAGAAGTTCGCCGTGTCGATGAAGTTGCCCCCGGCTTCGTAGAATTTGTCCAGGATCTGGAACGCTGTCTCCTTGGTGCATTCGCCCATCGCTCGCGTCCAGTAGCCGCCAAAGTGCATTGTGCCCAGGCAGAGCGGCGACACGCGAATCCCCGCCAATGGCGAGAGGACCCGATGGTATCCGAGCAGAGTCGGGGGCTTGGGCGCTGGAGGAGCAGCCATTCTTGGTCTGATGAAGGTTTCTGCTTAGCTTGCTTGCTGAATGTGGCCAGTGTGGTCCTGGACATAGGAGGGAAAGAAGCAGATGATGGTTATATGTCTTCCACCTGGCATTACTGCTAGTTCTCAGCCAGGGCCGCTGTGCCCTAAATCCTAACTCCGCTACCTATCCCCGATGCTGTCGTTGTCGGCGTACGAACATGCAGCATCGCTGGCCGAGCTGCACCAGATGAGCACTGCCGCCTTGCTTTAGAGAGAGTGAAAAGAGGGGGGGTAGCGAAGCAATCGAGACGCAGAGCATCCAATACGCAAAGAGACAAGAACTATGACACCCTCTTCGAACGGGACAGTGAATAATGGCCCGGCCGGCCAAGTGCACTCCTCGCAGCCAGGCGCCCCGGGATACTCGATTCCGCAGAACACAACATGGATGGATCCTAACAACCGCCGGCTGCGGGTCATTACAGTCGGCGCTGGTTTCTCCGGCATTCTCATGGCGTATCAGATGCAGAAAGGAGGTCAGAACATGGAGCACGTTGTGTACGAAAAGAACCACGATATCGGCGGTGAGTCTGCCTGGCCACCCCAATGGCTGGTAGAGGTAGAGTAACACAGGTCGCAGGAACCTGGCTGGTGAATCGATACCCAAATGCCGGATGCGATATTCCCAGCCATGCTTATACCTACCGATTCGCGCTGGTTCGTGATCCCGTAGGCAGGGTGGCTACAGCATAAAGAAGCTAACCGCATTGTAGTATCCAGACTGGCCCAGATACTTCTCCTACGCAGCCGACATCTGGGAGTACCTCGACAAGGTGTGCAATGCGTTCGACCTGCGGAGATACATGCAGTTTCATACCGACGTCGTCGAGTGTCGCTGGGTCGAGGCAGAAGGCCAATGGAAAGTGCGTCTGAGGCGCCAACTGCCTGGTCAGAGGCCAGAGGAATTCGACGACTACTGCCACGTGCTGATCAATGCATGTGGTGTTTTGAACAATTACAAGGTCAGTTCGCTATGGAGCCGCGGCGTAAGGAGCTGCTCGCTCATTCCAGACAGTGGCCAAACACACCGGGGTTATATGATCGGTTCAAAGGCCGGGTCATGCACACGGCCAGGTGGCCCGAGGAATATCAACGGGAACAGTGGAAGAGCGATCGAATCGCTGTCGTCGGCTCGGGAGCTTCCTCCGTGCAAGCCGTCGCCGGGTTGCAGCCTCACGCCAGGCACCTGGACGTGTTCGTGCGGACTGGGATATGGTTTGGGGTGTTGGCCGGCAACACGGGCGCGCAGACGCGGGTGTACAGCGACGAAGAGCGCAGCGAATTCCGGAATAGGCCCAACGCGCTGGTCGACCACGCAAAGGCCATCGAGGCCGAGGTGAATGGCGGGTGGGGGGCTTTCTACGACGGCTCGATGGGCCAGAAGATGGCGTCTGACTATTTCCGCAAGCGCACCGCGGACATCATCAAGGACGAGCGCTTGATCCAGGGTTTCACGCCGACTTTTGGCTTCGGATGTCGCCGCATCACGCCCGGGGACCCGTACATGGAGGCTGTCCAGCAGCCTAATGTCGACGTACACTTCACCGCCGTTGAGTCCTGCACGGAGGACGGTGTGGTAGGCGCGGATGGTGTGGAGCGAAAAGTAGACGCGATCGTCTGTGCGACGGGCTTCGACAACACGTATCGGCCACGGTTTCCCGTCGTCGGGAGAGATGGCGTGGACCTGCGGGACAAATGGGAGAAGTGCCCCGAGGCGTATCTCGGGCTCGCGGTGCCGGCGATGCCCAACTACATCACTTTCATCGGGCCATCATGGCCGATTCAGAACGGGAGTGTCATGGCGCCGCTGCACTCCGTGTCCGAGTATGCCATGCAGTTCCTCAAGAAGATGCAAAACGAGAATATCCGGTGCTTCGTGCCAAAGCAGACGGTCACGGACCAGTTCAACGAGCATGTCCAGGAGTGGGTGAAGCACACCGTGTGGAAAGACGACTGTCCAAGCTGTTAGTATGCACGATATCATTCTTGGAGGTCGCTGACTCTTCCCAGGGTACAAGGATCGCGACACGGGGCGTCTCAACGCAATCTGGCCCGGCTCGTCCTTGCATTATCAGCATGTCATCGAACACCCGCGGTACGAAGACTTCGACATCTGCTACTTTGACCGCAATCCCTGGTCGCATCTCGGGATGGGCTGGACTTTGCCCGACCGCACCGGTGGGAAACATGCGGATGTTTCGCCGCATCTGTGTTTGGACAACATCGACCCTGCTTGGTTTGTTCTGCCCTTCGATACCCTGATCGTCTGACTGAGTGACCCTAGGTTTGAAGCGATTGGCGGCGACGTGAATAGACTGAAATCACAGCTCAGCATGACGCACTCCAAAGCCGAGGAGAACTAGAGAGATATCTGCTGGGGGAATGTACTGGTATCTTCTGGAATACTGCCAATCAATTTGACCGTATCTAGTCCTTTCAAGGAAGTCGCTCATTCTCCTGTGTCCTGGAGATCCCAGGGAAAGCTGACCTAGGTAATTGTACAGCACCACCGCTGCTTCATACGACCAGGCAAGACTTGTATTGTGCCAAAACTAGCTCGATAAACCAAATAACTATTTACTTGTCTCCAATTGTCTCCAATTGCGACGTAAAACGCGAAGCCCAAGAAGTGCCCATAGAGTCGGATAGAGGCGCAATTATCCAATTACCCGATCAATGAGAGATCGTACGTGGTCAACATGTTCCTTTTGCTGAGGTACGGTTAGCAGTACGTTACTTTCATCAATGAACCAAACCCACCATCAAAGTGAAGTGATTGGCACCATCAGCCCGGACAATATCGAACGCTGCCCCAGGAAGGACAGTATCCCAACCATCCGGGCCGAAGTCTGTCCGCTTCTGCACCATAAAGTGCATTCCCTTCATTTTGGGAGTGTTCGCCTCATCCATGACAGTGTCAGCGGCCCAAATGAGGCCCACTTTGGGCATGCGCGTGGTGTTCAGTGGAGCCGCCCGGTAATCGAGCATGACATCGACAGTGGCCTGAAAATGAGGAATCAAGTATGGCGGGGGCTGCGTGATGCTGTGATTGGCACCGCCGGGCTGATTGGCGAAAAGACCAATGCTGTTGCAGTGCTCGTAGAATGACGCGGGGAGCTTCTCCATGACCTGTGGAACGGGGGCATCAATGATAATCAGCGAATGAACCTCTTCTCCCATGTTGACGAGGGCTTCGGCCGTCACGTATGCAAACGCGCCGCCTGACGACCAACCGCCAAGATGATAGGGGCCGTGGGGCTGGCGGCGTTTGATTTCGTTGCAGAAGCTCTCGATCATCGCCTGGTGGGTGCAGTCCATGCACTCGGGATCGCGTGCGTACGGACAGTTTAGGCCGACGATGGCCACATCCGACTGGAGGCGGGGGATGGTCATATAAGATGAGGCTGAGCCTCCGCCATCCGGAAGCATGAATAGTGTCTGCTTGGCCACCCGCGGCACGCCCTGCAGAATAAATGAGCTCGTGGGGCGGCATGCTGACACTCGGCTCTGCGGTGTGGATGCCATTGTGGTATCGCTATCGAGTACCGAAGAGGGCTGGCTGCTGCTGGTTTCATCATCACCAGAGCTAGCGATAGACGGTGGACTGCTTCCGTTTGCACCACCGATGAGCTGCTGCAGACGGGCCACAGTTGGAACGGCCTCGAACAGGTTGAATGACGAGTCCAACGAAATCCCGAGGTCCTCACGGAACCGGCTACCGATGACCATTGAGCTCAATGAGTCGATACCAATGTCGACAAAGACGGTGTCCGCAGTCAGCTCCCCTACGGCCACTCCGCTTTCTTCTGACACGACCCTGAGCGCGGCGCTGAAGACATCATCATCCGCGAGGTTCAGTGATTTATAAACTTCACTTGCGGCCTTTATATCGTTTGTCGCGGAGGGAGTGCCTTGACTGAAATCAGGTTGGGGCATTGCCGGCCTCTCCACTGCTGCCATTTCCTCACCCACAACCTGTTCCTCTTCGGCTTCCTCTGGAGCTGACGCAGAGGCAAAATACGCCTTGAGGCAACCCACAGTGGGGCAGTCAATAAACAGGGAAAAATCGGCTTTCAGGTCGAGGGCGAGGTCCTCGCGCAGCCTGCTTCCAATTGCCAGGGAGCTCAGTGAATCAATTCCCATGTCTGTGAAGTTACTGTCGTCAGTCAGCTCCTCCAGGGCAATCCCGCTTTCCTCTGAGATGGCAGTTAGGACGGCTTGGATTGTGTCGCTCTCCTCTCTGTGTTGTTTTCCGACAGGCTTGACTGGTTTTGCGGTTGATGGCGCCGATGCCGAAGCTGGTGGGACCAAGTCTGCCGCCCGTTGAGCTGGAGCACCAGCTTGAGCTACTTGTGTTGGTACTTGGCGCTCTGCCGCCTGGACATTCGCAGCTGACTTGCCTCCATGTGCTTTAGTGGCTTTTTCTGCGGCTTGTCGTAGGACCATTCGAAGACCCCTGCGCGGAACCTTGCGGATCTAAGATGTTTGTTAGCTATAGGTCGTCATAGCGACAGGGTTCTGACTGACCGATAGGCGTTTGAAGAAGGCCACAACCACGTTGACATCCAATACTATGGTGTCTCCATGGACAAGGTCACCCGCCGTGTCTTTCACCATCCGAGTGTAGACTTGATAGGACTTGCCCTTGACCAGCGGCTGATACACATGGAAGGAATCCCAGCCATGGTTCACGAACACTTCCTTCTCGATATCGGTGTCATCATTGGCGTTCATGGCAAAGCCAGCCACCTGTGTAATAGCATCAACGTATGCCGGATGCGCTGCAAACGTACCATCACTTTCCGCTGCGGAGAAGTCCATCGTCGAGACAGCTTCGTTCTCGGCCCCGTTCAAGATCAGATTGTCAAGCAGCTGGTAATCGGGGTGGAAACGCGCCATGCTGCTCATAAGTTTATATCCGCTCTTGCGGGTATACCGAACGAATTGGCCCCGGCTAAGGCCCTGGCGCAATCGTTCGATATGAGACTGGTATTCCGGTACCTTTTCTTGGAGAGACTTGAGTTGCGTGCCATTCGTAAACCGAACGGTGCAGGTAGCGTGTTCCGCGTCCAATTTTCCGTCGACAAGATAAGTAGCGAACTTGATCTTGGCACTGCGCGTCGTGGCTGCTGCCTTGGGAGGCCATGTCATGGTGAGCGTTGTCCGCAGCAGCTGCGGTGCTTTCCCATGGGGAATGAGGACTTTATCGATCACCATATCGGAGACATCGACGTGGCCGGCGTTGGCGCATGGGTGGCTTGCTCGGAGGCGGCTGATCGAGTATCTACCGACCTGGAGTGCGATGTCCGCGTAGAATGATGGGGTACACAGTGGAATGTCATCTACCAGGTGGCCCTGTGCGACTCCATTCACGTCTTTTCGCGAGATATCCGTCTCTACGATAAGGGTGGCGCCGAGCGGCTCTGTCTTCTCTTCCACGACGCGATGCACTGTCGTGGTGGACGGAATCTCAGGGTAAGCCTCTGCGGTTTCGTCCTGCTTCGATGAGCGACTTGCCGGAACCGGGTCAACGCTGGGCAACTTATAGTCACTTGTCGCTGTTTCGCCGCCCGGGACCGCGCAACTGCAGTGGATCTCGTGGCGATGGAGGCACCAATCGCCCTTATACGGTATAAAGTACTCCTTCAGGTCCCAACCGTAGTCGGAAAGAAGGACCACTCCCTTGGACGATTCGAACGGCTCGTGGTACGCAGCCCAGTTTATGTCCCGGCCACCAGAGTAAAGATTTCCAAGCACCCTCTGAAGGCTTTGCCAAATATCGACATTGGGGCCCAGGACCGGCAATACGGTGCTGTTGTCCGTGCCCAGAGTGGATTTGACCATGCCACCGAGCAACGCCTTGGGTCCAATATCGACGGTAACTGTTCGATCTGAAATAATCCCCTGGTCGCGTGCCAGCCCTAGGGCTTGCACCATGTTGACTGTCTCACGACAGTGTCGAGCAAGGTATTCCGGCCCAACAATGCCCTGGTCATTGATGGGCTCACCCAGCAACGGCGAGAGGACAGGTACGCGTGGTTTGTGGAACGTCACACCGCGAGCAAGACTCTCAAAGTCTGCCAGGATTGGCTGAACTTGGGCCGAGTGGAAAGCAAACGGTAGTTTCAGGAGAGTCCCCTTGATGCCTTTGGCTAGCACGATACGCTGCATGTTCGTAATGTCCTCAAGCGACCCGCTGAACACGGTGTCGTCAGGGCCATTGCGGCACGCGATCTCGCAGTTCGATTCAGCAAACATCTCCGCCAACATCGCGGGTGAGATTCGAACAGCCAGCATAGCGTGGGTACCACATTGGCACCGCTCTTGAAGCAGCTCCGCTCTCTTGCCGACCAGGTAAAGTGTGTCTGCAGCTGACAGAACGCCGGCAAGATATAACGCAGCGTACTCGCCGAGGCTGTGGCCAACGACGGCGCTGGGTTCCAACCCGAATGACTTGAGGAGATTTCCCAGGGCCATTTCAAGACTAACCAGCGCTAGCTGCACAACCACGGGCAGAAGATCCTCCATGCTATTTCCCACCGGCTGAGCAGTACAGACCCCAAGGAATTTGGGAAATCCCTGGCTTCGGCCCAGCTGGTCGAATGCCTCAAGGTCGGCTCGAAACGCTGGGTAAGCATCATAGAGCTGCCGTCCCATTCCTGTATACTGGGAGCCTTGCCCACTGCAAGCGATGACGACGTTAGGCTTCGTCTTCGGACGATTGATACCCTGACCCTCCTCGATGGCGAGATCCACTTTCCGCAAAATATCTTCAACGGTCGTGCCAGTGACGTTGACTCTGTGGAGATGATGCCATCTCCGGGCAGTAGTAGTATACGATAATCGCGCGGGGCTGATGTTTGGCGTTTGCTTAAGGAAATATCGCAGGTTCTCCAGATTGGTCTTGAGCGACTTGCCCACATGGCCCGAGACCGTAACAATGTGGCTTGTTCTGGGGTCGACGGCATCCGGACTATCTGGAGTGGGAGAGTCTTCGATAAGTACCGCGCTATTGCCTCCGGCAGCACTGAAATTATTGAGTAAGACGCGACGCGGAGTATCCGCTCGAGGCCACGGCTTAGGATCGAAAGCTATGTGGACATTGCGAGCGGGCAGGTCAGGATAGTTGCGGTTAATCTTGCTGCCGGGTTTGATACCACAGTGAGGAGGGATGGTGTTGTGCTTCATCATCAGCAGGACCTTTATCAGGCTGGTCACACCCGAGACTCCCTCGCCGTGGCCTATGTTCGCCTTGGCAGAGCCCACGTACAGGGGCTTGTCTGGTGGTCGGAAAGCATCGTCGGGTGCGAAGAGGCTCAGAACCGACTCCATCTCGACGGCATCTCCCACCTGTGTGCCTGTTCCGTGCATTTCAATGTAGCTCAGGTCGAGCGGGCTGATGTTGGCGGCGCTCATCACAGCGGTCATATTTTCAATCTGCGCGGGAGCGTAAGGCCGCGTCATGGAGTCGGACATGGCCGAGTGGTTTGTCTTGATGTCAAGGATCGTCCCGAGAATTGGGTCCCTGTCAGCCAATGCGTCCTCAAGGCGTTTGATGAAGACGGTGCCGACGCCCTCGGCGCGGCAGTATCCATCTGCGGCATCGTCAAAGGGCTTGCAGTTGCCCGTCCTCGAGAGGAAGAATCCCTTATCCAGCCCGGTGTGGCCGTCGGGCGTGAAGATCATGTTGGTACCTCCAGCCACGGCAGTATCGCAATCACCGCGCCAGAGAGAGTTGCAGGCAAGATGGATGGCGGCCAAGCTGGAGGAGCAAGCTGTGTCGTTGCTATAGCTAGGGCCCGAGAATTCAAAGCAGAAGTTGATACGACCCGGGATAAAGCCACGGTTTCCGCCAGTGATGAAGTACGTGTCGATATTCTGTGCAGTATTTGTCTCCATCCAGTCGTTACTGGTTACACCATGGAAGACACCGATGCGGTTACGCTGAGTTGATGGCGTGGTGTCCGGCACAATACCTCCCCGCTCCATTGCTTCATACGTCGACATCAGTGCCATTCGTTGGGCTGGGTCCATCTGGGGCGCCTCCTTGGGCGAAATGCTGAAGAAACGTGGGTCAAAGTCGCCGGCGAAGTCGAGCCAGCAACCCCATCGCGTTCCCCCCTTATTGTGCGCCTTGCCGCTCGGGTCAACGTGGGACTTGACGTCCCATCGACGGGAAGGAACCTCCTTGCACACATCTAGACCTTTGTAGAGCAGGTCCCAAAAGGAATCGGTGGAACGGGCCTCGGGGAACCGGCCGGACATAGAAATAATAGCCAGTTTACCCTTGCCGAAGCCTGGCCGTTGCGAGTACGCTTCGGGAGCGTCGTCTGGTGTTTTTTGAACGTCTGCAGCAATCCCGTCCGAAGCCAAAGCGCTACACAGATTCTTGGTGAGCACGGCTGTGAAAGGGACAATCGACACTGGGCCAGTGCGCAGCGTGCCTTAAGCAGTCGCGGCAGTTCTGTCTCGACAAGATCCCATCGGATTGGATCTATAAGACACTGAGAGAGAGCAAGACGCAGTTGATCGCGGTAGTTGCGTACCCAGGTCAACTTGCCAGTGACGGCTGACAGGAAGGGGATCTTGACGCCATACTCCGACCATGGATTATGGCCGGTTGTTTCGAGAATGGCGTCGACGTCTCTGGTGCTAAAGAGCTGGGAGTTGTGCGCTGGGACATAGATGGGTATCTCAGTCCATCGTCTTCCATCCTTAAGAAGTGGTTCGGCGGCCAGCTGTGCCAGGACACGAGGACTTCCGCTGATTGTTGTGGTTTTGGTCGACGTAGCTGTGATCCACGGCTTTCGTGTGGTCGACAGCATCTGTAAACGTAGGTCTGTCAGCTGAACGCTTGGAGTCCATATTTGCTACGGTGACGTACCTTTTCTTGGGTAAATCTTTCGATAGCAGTGCTGGCATCCTGCGATAGGACATTAGAAACCACAGACCATGGTTTCGTTCGGTCGTCCATTGACAGTTCGATCCTGTCACGCACTTCTTGTGCACAAAGACCCAAGCGGAAAGCAACAAGAACGGTCTGAACAGCAATAGGCAGAAGGTCGGACAGGGACGTGCTACAGCTGACAGCTGCTGCCGCGAGAGACCCCGTGCATACCCCCATAACATAGCTGGAATCGAAGCGAGGGTAGGGAATCGTCGTGTCATCGAATTGACGGATGAAGGATCCCAGCTGGGTTACGCAAGAGAGCACAGTTTGAAAAGCCGAGGGCAGCTTTCCATCGACATACTTCTGCAGCATCTCAGCCAAGGACGCCGTTCGGGCATGCTTATGCTCTTTGGGTGGCAGCTTCTGGATCATCTGGGCGCGTACGACATAGTGCGATTGTTCCAAAAAGGCCTCCAGAACTGGGTTGTTGCGAGTAGCCAGGAGGCCTCGCAGTTCTGGAACGAAATCATACGTCTGGTCGCCGAAAAGAAAGAGTCGAGTGGGATAGGTTTGAGCCGCCATCCTGTAGTTGTTGTGCGAATGAAGAACAGGAGATATGGTTTGAAACGGACAGGACCTCGTCAGAAGAGATGCCAAAGTTCGCCTTTATCTCCCCTGACAGCGTAACGGCGAAGACCTCCAAGTTCGGGCCAACTCGAGTTCGCTGACCGTAGTTCTGGGCTAATGCGTGGTGGCAAGCAGCGCTGCTTCGAGCGAGACCGACCTCAGAAACCCCCTGCACCCCCGGCAAGCGACCAGCATAACAACCGTGGAGGGAATAAATCCTCTGCGGCCCTCCTTTCAGGCTGTGAATGAAAAATCTTGTGCCAGTATGGTTCTCTCCGGGTTGACATGGAGCCCACAATCGCTTCTACCCACAGTCGTCTTGTCTGTGTGTCTTTTTCTGCTTATTAGAGTGCTCCAAGTAAGTTCCCGGCGAATCGGATATAGGAGAATTCTAACCCATATGCTAAGGTCATCCGTACTGCCTCCTTCACTCCTCTAAGCCGGATCCCTGGCCCGTGGTATGCTCGCTGGACCGGGTTTCGTCTCTCCTGGTCAGTGTTTGCCAAAAACCGCATCCACTATGTGCATGGGCTGCATAAGAAGTACGGTCCCATCGTCCGCATCGCGCCGCAGGAAATCGATGTGGCAGATCCGATCGCAGGACGAGAGATTCATCGCATGGGATCGGGATTCACGAAAGCTCCGTTCTACGCGCTTCTGTCACCGGGTCCGGTGGACAACATTTTCAACTTCCGCGATTCCAGGTTGCATGCGGCCCGTCGCAAGCTGTATGCCCGAGGATTCACGCTGCAGAGTCTGCGAAATGAGTGGGAGCCGACAGTCCGCGAGGTCACCAGGCTGACTGTACAGAAGATCAAACATGACGCCTTGCAAGGGGAGACGGACGTTATGGGATGGTGGACGCTCATGGCCAACGAGGTGGTCTGTCGACTCACATTCGGGGGCGGTAGTGGAACTGTTGCAAAGGGAGTCAAGGAGCCATTCGTTCTCATGCTTGAACGACGAATGGGCGACCTTGCACACTTGCTCAAGCATTTTGCTCCCCCTGTATACTACATCGGTCGGATATTGGCTCACCTCGCGCCGCAACTGCACGACGTTTTCTATTCCCAGGAAAAGATGTTTGATGCCGGACGAGATGTAGTCTCGCGGGCCCGGGCCGTAAAGAACGGGAGCGACGGTACCAGCAACTTATTCAACAAAGCTTTGGAGGAGGGAAGTCTGACCGACACGGACATCATCACCGATGCAGGAGCTCTCCTGTTGGCCGGTTCTGACCCGACGGCCATCTCCCTGACCTTTCTCCTTTGGTGCGTGCTGAGTCGGCCCGAGGTTCAGAGGCAAGTCGAAGCAGAGGTTGCAACCCTCGACCGCGAGGTGACAGACGCGACCTGCGAGGGTCTCCCCATCCTAAATGCGGTCATCAACGAGAGCCTCCGACTTTATGGCGCGGCCCCGGGATGTATGCCTCGCAGCCCGCCTCCCGGGGGGGCAATCTTGGGCGGCTACTTCATCCCAGATGACACGATCGTGGTGACCCAAAACTGGAGTCTCCAGCGGGACGACGGCACCTGGGAAAATGCAGATACGTACGTCACAAGTCTAACCCGTGAAATCAGTGGGCTTATGGTCGTCATCCCTTAGGTTCGATCACACGCGCTGGCTCCTAGAGTCCGACATGACCGAGCGGGCGAAAATAGCTTTCAACCCCTTCGGACACGGAGCGCGGCAATGCTTAGGCATCAACCTGGGTCGCATTGAGATGCGCCTGGCCGCCGCCCTGTTCTTCCGCGAATGCGCCGGGGCGCGACTGGGAAGGTCGGTAACTGATCAGAGCATGCAAGTGGTCGATAGCTTCATTGCAGGGGTGCCTCGAGACCGCCGATGTATGATCACACTTCGGTAGGCCAAGACAAGAATCCAGGGGGGATAGATCCCTCGAGTGCAACATCCGGATTTGCCTGCGTTGATCGTTGTTCTATAAATTGAATCCCAGCATCAGTCGAGCAATTCAGACCTTCTGCAGCTTGATCCCACAGTTAGTGATCAGATCGGGCGATTGCCGTGCAGGACAGCTGCATGTGTAGGGTTGGTCGAAGAGAGAGAGCTGGAAACTGGATTGATTGCAAGAGATGAAGCTGTAACAGACAGGCGGGGTACGGGTGGAGAGCTTGTATGAGAGTTGTATCCGTCTGACAGGAGAACTAGGTGGAAACTAAGAAACCAAGGATCTTTGTTGGACAGTAAGGGGTTCTGACGCCGGGATTTCAGGTATTATAAGGAGGATACGTTACAGCGAACGGTATTGTTCGTATATTCGGTTGTATCAAGGTTACAATCCCTGGTATTTTTGCTTCGCCTACGAATTCTTCTGCTAATAGATCATTACCTTTACACCTACCAATACGCACCCCAGCCCATACTGTCAAACAGATTGTATCCCTGCAACTCCTGTCGAACTGCTTGACCGTCTGCGCCGGCCAGACCTCCACCCGTTCGATAGGCCCGCAAAAGTGAATGAATATACTGTGACCTCGCATTTTGGTCTGGTTGCAAGATGATGTGCCAGACTGCAATTCATGAATCGATTGTTTAGAACGGAAAACAGAGTCACGTCGCCAGCAAGTAACATCGGTCTCAAGTAGTATACGTTGGTCGAGGGAACCCACACAAATGAAAAACATATGGAATACATGCTACCCGTGGAATGAGAAAGCCCTCTTCACAAACTCCTCTGTGAATGACCTCTCGCTCGGCTGGTGGCCAGGTTTCTCCCAGGGATAGGGGTTGCGCGCCTGCTCCGCGAATGGCCGCTGGTCAAACGGCATTCCGAGATACTTCTCGGGAGTCCGTAGGGCAAGCTCTAGCACATCGCTTGCCAAGGAGAAGCCGCTGATCTCCTGCGCAGGGCGTCGCCAGCCCTCCTTGACAGGCAGGCGTTCCTCGGTGAACAGGGTTTTGACATAGTCAACCGAGGTTCTGTTCGAATCCGGGTCTACCATCGTGCGGAAGTATTTGATCGTCTCACCGTAGCTGGTGATCCGCTGCTGGGGGCGGTAGGTAAACTGGGGGTTTTCGTCCTCCGACAGCTTGACGCGGGCGTAGCGGGCAGCAGCCGCATCATTCAGGTCGACCCACTGCCCTTCCTCGAAATGGGACAGGAACTCGGCCAAGGAGGCGTTGTCGATCGTGTGGCCGTCGCCGCCGAAGTAAAAGTCCTTGCGGGTGAGGGAGGCGTCGTGCTCGAAGATGTTGTGGCGGTTGAGCATTTCCAGCGAGAATGTGCCCGAGGCGGGATCATCGGCAGCGAGCAGGGCCAGGTTGGTGACGGTCGAGGCTAGCCCCTCGCTCAGATGGAAGACCTCCTGCATGAGCGGCACGACTTGGCCAACAGTAACGTTGCTTCCATTGTGATTGATGAAGCCGTGGTTGGCCAGGCTGTTCATGGCCGGGCAGCCGCAGCGCAGATCACCTTTCACGGCTGGATGCCATTTGTCGAAATCGAGGTCAGCCTGGACAAGGGCGAGACAGAGGAAGTAAGGGAGCGTCTTAGTGAGGAGCATGGTACTGGTGTTTGAGATGGCACTCTCTGTTTGCAGAACGAAACGCTATTCAGATAAAGACGAGGAGGGACTCGAGTTTACATTGTGCTGAGGCCTCTATTTAAAACAGGCGCTATAAAATAAACTGACGCTGTGGTTATGACGCCCAGCTCAATGGCGAGGCATACAACCGTGTACAGGGCGTTAGGGCTAAGGCTCCCAGGGCTGAGCGTCGATGACCGAACCAAGGCGCCAACTTTGCGCTATAACAGTTCGGCGAGCGAAATGCCCCTGTCTCTGCTTGCAGGGATTAGCTCTCTCTTTGTTTCTCTTGTCACCTGCAATAAATCTCTTCTCAACCGCCGAATCTCCCCCGTTTCCCACTGTAACCCGTACACACCCGCACTCCTCGGTCAGCAGTCCCATCCCTCTTTTTTTTCTTTTCTGGCTTTAGCTGACATCAACCCCAGGATAACAATGCCTGTCTCACATAACAACGCCTTGCGCCTTGCTGGCAACGCCTTCGCCACGATTTTCATCGGTTTCGGTGTCAACGCGCTCCTCCGCCCCGAACATGCCTTGACCTTCTTCGAGTGGAAGCCTCCCACGGCACTTTCGGACAGGCAGCTGGTAGAGAGCCTGGTTCACCTCTACGGTATTAGGGATATCTTCATGGGGCTCGTCATGTACGCCGCGTCTTTCTGCGGCACCCGTCAGTCCTTCGGCTGGACGGTTCTGGCCGCCAGTGCCGTGGCCTATGGCGATGGACTTGTGTGCCGGGCTTGGGGAATGGGCGAGTGGAATCACTGGGGATATGCCCCCATGCTGACCGTTGTGGGCGCTGCTCTCGTCGGTGCCTTTGACTGGGCCTAGGGGGACGGAGGGAGCCCGACAGAGCTCATTCGTTCCGACGCTGTTGTATTGTTAGACGGTGAGAAAGGGGAAAGAAAGCAAGAATAAAAATCTGCGAGTTGAAGCACGCATGCACCGCACAGCATCCTTCCTCGTAGTCCGAGCTCAGTTCTCATGCCACATGCCTTTGGTATCTGGTTATTTAAGCCCACGCAGCCCACCTCCAGCTCTCCTGCCAGTCGCCTTTTCTGAAAAATCATGACATCCCACCCAGCTGCCGCAAACACCGCCAATGGCCTCCGGGTTGACCGGAAGACCGCCTACCTAGTAACCGGTTCGAGTCGAGGTAAGTCCATCCGCACCACAACCGTCTCCCGCATGTCCTGTATTAAGGGCAGTTGCAGGGCTCGGTGCTGGGCTCGTCGGGGCCTTTCTCCTCCGTCGCAACAGTATTGTGGTCGCCGGCGTTCGCAATGTAGCTACCCAGGCGGCGGCGTTGGACGAGCTCCCGAAAGCCGACGGTTCCCAGCTCATCACCCTCCAGCTGGACAGCTCGTCCGAAACGGACGCCGAAGGAGCCGTCCGGAAGCTCCAGCATGACTATGGGCTCTCATACCTGGACGTGGTGATTGCCAACGCAGCCATCGCGTCAAACTACGGTCCGGCGTCCACTATGCCCGTTGAGCACCTCGACATGCATATGAAAGTCAACGCGTACGCCGTCCTGCGGCTTTTCCAGGGCACACGACAGATGCTGCAGGAGGCTGCCTCTCACGCACCCCCGCAATTCGTGCTGGTGGGCGCGCCCATCAGCACCATCACTCAGATGGAGGACTGTGCCCGGGCGCCGCTCATCAACTACGGACTGTCCAAGCTGGCGGCCAACTACCTGGTGCGCAAGCTTCACTTCGAGAACAAGTGGCTCGTTGCGTACATCGTTGACCCGGGGTAAGATCTACCCAAGAGGAGACTTCGCGCGTGCTGATTGACAGGAACCAGACATGTCCAAACCGACATGGGCGAACAAGGTGCACGGCTGATGGGCCGCAAAGAGGCCCCAACGACAATTGGGGAGAGCGTGGCTGGGATACGTGCAAGGGTATGTCTACTTTCGTTGCCGGTTTTCGCCTTCCTGTGCTAATCCATAGACAAATGATCAGATTGCCGAAGCCAGCAAAGAGACGACTTCCGGACATTTTGTCCACTTTTCAGACGGCTCAAAAGTACCATGGTAGTCGTGACTCGATGTTCCTTCTGTGATACGCGGATCCAGTTCAATGCAATTTATCTGGTGGCAAAATACATCATCGGATGAATCGTGAATGAAGCGACATCTTAGTTGTTTAATATTTTATTTAATATAGCCATTCCCCCAATGGCTATCGCCAGGAAAGGCGACAGGCCCTTCTACACCCCTCCCCCAGCTGCCTGCGTCCAACATTTTCATGCACGGCGGAGGATGTCAATGGTTTCTGTCGAGACTGCCCGAAGCCGTTTACGCATGTCCTCCTCCAGGTGGGTCAGGGTTGTGGACGACAAGAGCGATGCTCCCACGCCCGACAACAATAACGACGAGTCGCCGGAGTCGAGCAGACTGCTGGAGGATGAGCTGGAGTCTGCGAGGGAAGCAGGGCTGACAGGACGGCGTCGTAATGCCTCGAGCCGACGCGCCAGCAGGGAGACCAGCCGGCGGACACGGTGCAACTCGCTGAGCACGAGCTGCGCGGCCATCCGGCTCTGATTGTGGCCGTCAATACAGTAGGCGCCGACGACCGTAGGCATGTGCAGCACTTGTTCAGCAAAGGGGGCAGCTTGGCTGTGTATACCGACGTCCCAGCCATCTGCAGCGGCGGCCGACGCCGACGATCGGCCCCGAGCAACGGCCACGTACCAGCTCATGATCTTGAAGATAATAAGCGAGGAAAGCGTTGTCACATACTCATCCTGGGCGCAGCGGCACTCCAACACCGTCTGGATTCTGTCGATCGTCTGTTTATTGTCCTCAATGACCGACTCAATTGTGCAGAGCTTTCTGGGACCCTCTTGGCCACCGGACTGTTCACAGCCAGCAGACGCATTGGGGAACAGCCGCATCATGGTCTCCAGGCAGACAGCCAGGCAGAAGTGATGGGGCTGGGGCGCCGACGCAGAGCCCGTGCCGGCAGACTGTCCATTGCTCTGCGTGAATGGCGGATCGGACTCCGGCAGATCTACCATCCCCCCCGTGTCCATCGCACCAGCGTCGGGCAGGGCCGCAAAGAGGTGGTCGATATCGGTGTTCAGGGAGGAGATCTCGGTGAAATTGGCAGGATCGGAGGCTAAGATGGAGCTCCAGAACTCGCGCTGTTCGTCAGTCGGCGGAGACTGGAGGCTGTCCGGCGTCGGGGAGGGCTGGGTGGTAGTGACAGGTGGCGTGTTGGGGACCGGCGGAGCTCCAGTCGTGGCTATGGCATTGTTGTTGTCGGTACTGAGGGCAGCGATAGACGGCGTCGAGGTCGACGGGCCTGCTTTCGTTGTTGTTGGCGGCTTTTCGACACCAATTACCCGCGTGCGGCCAGTTCGCCTGGATACCCTATATTCGCAGGATAGGCCGCGCCGCACACACCGTGCGCAGGTGGGCTTTTCCTTGTTGCATTTCACTTTGGAGCTGGAGCAGCTGATGCAGCTCTCTCGCAATTTTCGATTACCGTGGGGACCAGGACCAGGCAATGCATGTTGCTCCATGAATGTTAATGGCAAAGAGGCTCGGAGGAGATATCCAGCGGCACTCGACTGTTTTCCCTATATATAGTCCTTGCTCATGTTGCAGGACGGCCGCCCATCGCCCATGTCATCGACCGCGGGGCTGGCGGCACGTAATAATTCTAGCGTCGCCGCCGGTGCTAGCCAACCCCTGCTGGAGTCTATCATCAAAAACCACTAACATTTCGTTGCGTTAGACGAGCCCGTCTGCATTAGTGCTGATGTCGTAGATCATTGGTTACATCGGGCATGGGCAGGTTAAAAATAGCTCATGGACTGCCCTGGGAGCAAGTAACGTGCGAACTCTGCGTGCCAGAAAGCGTTACTGGTTTTGTGGCGGCATGGGGGAAGAATGAGGTAGTGTTGTGTTGTATGTCTGTACAGCTTCATGTTGGCCGTAGGCGGCAATGGGGCGCTGAAAGTACAAATAGCTGCATCCCGCCGTATACGCTTGACACGCGGTCTAATTGGGGTTGCCTGATACGATCAGCCAAAAGGCATTGAGAGTTTCCACAATATCGAACACTACACTCCCCCCAGCCATGACTCCCCAGGCCTCTGGCTTTCTACAGCAATTGGCATTACAGGTACACTTCCCGACTTCGAAGTACTGTCTCTACTGACGAGCCGTAGACCCAGGTGCTGGCAGGCCTACAATGGCTCTGCGAGTCCCAGATCCTCGCCTGCATTCCACTGGACGCGCCGGTGACCTTTGTCGAGGTGGCCGACATCAGCAACGTGTCTGTAGACCAGCTGCAGCGTGTGGTGCGCTTGATGGCCACGGCTGGGTTTCTCTGCGAGCCCAACGACGGCCACGTCGCTCATACCCCGCTGTCGGCCGCGTTCGTCACCGAGCCAGCCTTACTGGATGCAGCCTTGTATCTGTCCCGGACCGCCGTTCCTGTCGCGCTGAAGATGCCACCTGCCGTCCAGCCAAGCGCGCCCTCCGATACAGCCCAGCCCAAGGCTCAGCGGCAGTTTGCTGCCTACATGGCACACGGGATTCTGGACGAAGAGCACGCCGTCGACGAGTTGCTGAAGTGTGTGGACTGGAATGCGTTCGATTCGGCAACGGTGGTGGATGTGAGTAGTCCCATGGATTCTTATGTTGCTCTAATCCAAGTCACTTCAGCAGCTCTCTCGACTGACACTATTTCCAAGGTCCACCCTCCGTCAATGGCCACCGTCGTGCAGCTCGCCGCGCTAGCCCCCGCCCTCCAGTTTGTCGTACAGCCGGTCTCTGCTGGAGGCCCTTCCTGGACGACCCGCGGTCTCCCGCCGGCTGTAGAGAACCGCATCTCAGTACAGCCTCGGACAGCCGCAGTGCCGCAGACCGTGCTGGGGTCGGCCGTGTACATTCTGCGACTCGCGTCCCTGTCTCCGCAGCTGCCGTGGGCGACCATTCGCAGCCAGACCATGCTGGAGCTCCGTGCGCATCTCCATGCTCTCCGCGCCCAACCAGCTTCCCGCCTGCTACTCACGGCTCTGGTGCTGCCGCGTCCAGGCGACGTCGACCACTGGACGGATGCCATGGTACGCTTGCGCGATCTGTCGCTCCTCCAACTGTCCAATGACAGGCAGCCAAGCAAGCCAGAGATCGTCGATCTAGTGACAAGTGTCCGAGACTCGGCGGGTAGCCTCGTGTTGAGTAATGAGACACATGCGCCACGTAACGCGGTGCTTGCCTTGGAGGTGCGATACGAGGCCGATCACAGAAGGGCTGACGGGGCTGTCCATCTTGTTCCGTGACTGCGGCGGGTTGAATACGAGTTCATCTGCATCATGCAAGGCTAGGAGAGCAGCGGCGCCTCGTATCATATTTTTTAATTGCATTCATTCTGCAAATAGCGTCATACTTTTAGTCCGTCGACCGCGGTTCCAGGACGACCCACAGTGGCTTTTTATCCCAGAGGATCCAGGTCCGCTGCTCAGCCAACCACTCTGTGCCTTCCTTGTGGCCAGGCCCCAGACGGAGATTAAAATGCCACAGGAGACGCGCGAGAATCAGCCGGACTTCCGTATACGCTAGCTCGCGACCTATGCAGTTACGCAGACCGATGCTGAAGGGCTGCGACGCCCCTTGGCGGTCATTGGCAAATCCCCCCTTTCCCTGCCATCGTTGCGGCAGGAACTCGTCAGGGCGATGAAAATTCTCGGGCGAGCGGCCTGCCACAAATTTCTGGACTGCCACGGATGTCTGCCACAAGGAAACGAGCCTGGTCAGCGAAGGAAAACAACAACATGGGGTTAGCGAAACGCGGGCGGGCCACTTACACCCCCGGGAACCCACTCGCCAGCGATCCTGGCACCCTTTGGCGGGACAATGCGATTGCTCTGCATGGGCACCGGTGGATATAGGCGCAGGGATTCCTCCAGCACGGCAGACAGGCCGTCCACCTGTCTGGCGCTGTGGCTGTCGATGTCCGCCGCCCGAGCAAACTGCGAGCGCACACGTTCGGTGAGCGTGTGAAGATGCTCGGGGTTCGTCAGCAACAGCCAGGTACAGCCGCTCAGCAGCGTCGCGGACGTCTCGCTGCCTGCCAGCACAATGGCGCTCGTGTTGCTAATCATCTCGTCGCGCGACATGGGCGGCTCTCCGTCGGGCGTGGCGCCCAGGACGGAGTCCCAGAGGTCGCCCCGCGCGACGCCACCATGCTGGAGGCGACGGTCGACCTTGCGCGTGGTGAACTGCTCATTGCGGCGCCGCATCTCCAGCAGCTTCGGGGTGGTGGGCAGCAGCCCGAGTATCCAGGTCAATCCATAGCGACGCAGAGCGTTGATGATAGGGATGGCCTTGACATTGCCCTGGATTGAGGCAATCCATGGATGCGTCTCAATATTATCCAGACAGCCAAACGACTCTCCGAAGGCCAGGTCGCCGATGATATCGAAGGTGGCCCAGTTGTACCAGCGGGTCATGTCCAAAGGCCCATTGGAACAGTTCTCCCGAAGACGGCCAATCAAACGGTCAACATGCTGCTGTATTGTCTGCTGCTGTGCTCTCAGGCCCCTGTCCGAAAATGCGGACGCCAGGAGACGGCGGTATCGCCGGTGGTGGACATGGTCGGCGGCCAGGATACCAGGGACCCCGTTGTGGAACGGTGGGAGGTGCATCGGGTCCTTGGGGAACTCCGGGTTCGACGTGTATATTGGCTTGGACGCTTCTGGCGTAATGAACGAAAGCTCGTCGGGGGCAATGCGCACTACAGAGCCATACACCGTGTGCAGCCGTTGAACGTCACGGACGATAGTTCCGCGGATAGTGCTCCACAGGTACGGACCGCGCCAGATGGCCCACCAGCGGGGACCAGGGTAGGATCGCAGAGGATGCAGCCATAGACGGTAGACGGCCGTGGACAGGAATGCCAACACCTGCATCGGTTGTCAGCGTGCAAAGGTATCCTGGGGAAAAGCGCACGAACACCTAGAACGGCCGCTTCATGGAGCCCTGGTAGGTCTCTTCCAAAGACACTGGTCAAGCCAGACATGGTCAAGAATACCAGTGGTAGAATGAAGTATGCCGCGAGCATTAACACCATATTGTTGAAACACTTCCACCACCGGACTCCGAACGACTTGCTGTACCGCGATGTATAAATAGAGGAACCGAGCCGTCGCCAACAACACAAAGCCAAGGAGTATATGTCAGCGGTAAAGAGCGAGAGGGCCTTTAATATGGAGTCTCTTGACCTAAGTTTTGATCTAACCCGCCTCCAAGGCAAGTCGGCTATCATCACCGGCGGTGCATCGGGTCTGGGACTGGCGACGGCGCAAGAATGGGCGGCCGCCGGAGCCTATGTGACAATTGCCGACCTTCAGCAGCCAGCAGCGGGGACTATAATCGAAACGAGCCGGGTCAACTACGTGCATTGCGATGTGACCAGCTGGGAGAGCCAAATTGCCGCATTCAAGAGCGCCATCCGCTTCTCCCCGACACAGTCGCTAAACATCGTGGCCTTGTTTGCCGGCACGGGCGTCGCTCCAGGAAACCAAGTCGAACATGTGCTCGCCGCCGGGCCCCCCAGCTTGCACGCTGACCCTCCCGAGCCCTCTATCCGCAACATCGAGGTCAACCTGGTCGGTAGCTATTACAGCTCCTGGTTGGGCCTGTACTATCTTCGCATACCCAGCTGCTCGTTCTCCCAGTCTGGGAACAAGAGTTTGCTGTTTTGCGCGTCCATCGGAGCGTATATGGACAGCCCCAAAGCCTCCACGTATCCGGCCAGCAAGTTCGGAGTGCGCGGGCTGTTCCGCAGCACCCGCGCTCAGACCGAACAGATCGGAGTCCGATGCAATCTCCTGGCTCCGTGGTTTGTGGATACTCCACTGATTGCGCCGGTCAAGAACGCAATGGCCGCCCGCGGGGTTGACATGGCCGAGGCGCTGACGTTTACGAGTGTTGAGTCGTGTGTGGACGCGGCCAGCTATTGTGCCGTAAACCGTGATTTACATGGTAAGAATGCTATAACCCAACGGCGAAAAGCACGGTTGACATATCACCCCAAGGGCGCGCGTTGGCGATTCAGCCTGAGGGCACGTTTGACCTCAACGACGATATCCAGAATGGGTGGGCGGGAGACAATTTGCGGCCGATCATGCAACGGCGACGGCAGGACGGGTTTCACGCATGAAGTGCAGTATTTACACGGCTTCCTCTGGCCACACTTAAAACTCCATGTCATAGCCAACGGTGTCTCCTTGCTCACAGACCTCCATGTACAGTGCGTGGACCCTATCATGCCATTGTAAGCCTGGGAAGAGCAGCGAGGGTCCGAAGAGACCGTACTCGTCGTGGCTAGGATGTGTAAAAAAGGTAGCCAGGGTCTCCAAGTAGTCCACCTGCACCACCACGCCCATATCGAACCCTCTGGCCATCGGCGCGGTCAATTCGACGGGCGGTCCGGCCTGGAGCTCTAGCAGGCCGGGCACCTTGCCAACCATGGCATGGGCGAGCTCCTGCCAACGACGGACTCGTTTTGGGTCGGCATTCGACTTGAGCTTGAAGAGAGCTGACGGCTTATCAGTGGCAGAATTTCGACGCTCGAGAAGGCACAGACCGAGATGATACACGGGCATTGCGAGAAGCCTGGGTTAGCGAAGCAAGAAGCAGGCGTTCACTAAGTTGTGATCACGCATATATGTTGATCTGCCGGCTCCGAAGCAGATGTTATCTCGGTGACCGATGGGAGAATATACAGCCAACATACGAGTAGTTTCAGACCCTCGATCAACCTCAGCGTTCTGTGCCGTTCGAACATGGGTTCTCAGTTAGCAGGACCATGGCGCCAGGTAATGCTCCAGGATTTCGGCCGGTTCTGAAACTGACTGGCACAGTTTGTGAATGACTTGGGCGAGTCGCCCGCTCTCGACGGACCTTATGAAAACCTCATGGGCGGATGGACAACGCTCCTCGGCAAGCTCATGAGCCGCTACAGCTTTCCCCCACCAGACCCCAGTGTCCAGACAGAGGACATCGAGGTATCTGGGATCCGCGTGCGCACGTACATTCCTCCAGATGTCGTCGGCCCGTCCGTCGCACTCTACTTACATGGCGGAGGGTGGGTGATGGGCAGCGTCGAGGAAGAGGACGGGTTCTGCCGCGCGCTCAGCAAGCTTAGCGGCACGAAGATAGTCAGCGTGGCGTATCGGCTGGCCCCCGAATTCCCATTTCCGAGGCCGCTCGAGGACTGCGTGCTGGCGGCCGAGTGGGCGATGGACACGCATCCCTCGCAATCCGTGGCAGTGGTCGGGACCTCTGCCGGTGGCAATCTGGCTTTCAGTACAGCTTTGACGCTCATTGAGAAGGGTCTCGGCGATCGAGTTCAGGGAGTAGTCGGGCTGGCGCCGGTAACCGTGCACCCTGATGCAGTGCCAGTCGAAAGAAAAGCACAGCACACGTCGTATTCGGAGAACGACCGGCTCACCATCAACACTGGCTCAGCGATGATGACTTTTTTTGACTCCTATGGCGCGCCTCCGCAACATCCGCAGCTGTCCTGCGTGCTGCATCCACGACTCGCGGAGCTCAACAAGGTTTATATGGCTGTCGGAGGCGCGGACACGCTGCGGGACGATGTGAGATTGATGCAATCCGCGTTGACCGAAGCCAGGGTTCCCGTCCAATGCGACGAGTATTCCGGATATCCGCATTACTCGTGGCTTTTTCCATGCCCTGCGTTGAAGGAGCACCAGGGCCAGTTTTTCGGGAATTTGGTTAGGGGGGTTCGATGGGTTTTTGCACGTTGACAATCGTGTTGCTACACGCGTATACAAGTTAAGGAATGGATAATGACCCCGAGTAGGGCTCACTGCTCGGCTGACCTGCCCAGCCCTATCCTAGCTCTAGCCCTAGTCCTGACCAGCCCAAACCTCTTCAGCCTCAACAGCATCAACATATCTTCAGCAGCATGCTTCGTTCTTTCCCTCTTATCAGCCATGTCCTGTCTGACAATATTGTACTAGTACTAAATAACTCTCTCTTCACCCCCCCCCCCCCCCCCCTACACCAAACATCTTACCTCCGAACACCCAATGCTACCGCAACCACACTGCTGTCCGCGTAACTCAAGCTCAGTTGGACATGTTCCAGCCCAGCATACTGAGCGGCGCGTAGGGCATCTCCATGAAGCTACGTACCGGTTAACAGAACCCAGAGTCTGGTGGGATAACGACATACCACCACGGACGGCGCTCCCTTGCATCGGACAATCTCGATCTCTTTCATAGCGGCTCCTGCGCCCTTGGATACAGTCCGAAGACACTTGAAAACAGCCTCCTTCGCACACCACGTGCTGGCGGCGGCTGCGCGGATGTCTCGGTGTGTCTGCAAGAACTGGCGTTCGCGGTCAGTGTAGTTTCGCTGGATGAATATGGCATTCTCATGCGCTGTGAAGGAGTTCAGTGTCGCCATGTCAACACCCACAGTGGATGAATGACCATTTCTGAAAGGCAGAGGAACCCTGATAGCCGCACTGTGTCTTTCATATTCGCGAGCCCTAGATGACCCTGGCACTGAGACATGATAGGACCCCGTCGCCGGATCCGAGTAGATGCGGGCGGCGGGGTTAAGCAAGACCGACGCCTTGTCTGCGTGCCCATAGGCAGGACGCGATTGCACGCGGACGATTTGGTTCGTCATCAGGGAATGGACGTAGGCCTGCTCAGCGCGTTCGGTGCGATGCTGCATTTGAACCCGGTAGTTCTGGAACTCCGCGCGGGAGAGGAGAGAAAAGAAGTATCGCGGATGGACTCCGACCATCTGACCCTCCTTTTGCCCGAACCCACAGGAATTCAACAGGAATGCTGGCACGCCCGCGGTTTGCACAGTGCGCGTGGCGAAACACAGGTGATCGAACGCCCGGAGGTCCGGGTCTACATCGTCCGCGTTGCGATTCCCCGGCACCAATCGCGATTCCATTACTTGAATACAGCCGTTGAGCATCCACGCAGCGGCCGGGGCTTTTGGATGGCCAGTGATCGACTTCTGGCAGATTGCCCAGAGCGGCCAGCCTGGGGTACGGCCGAGGTGCGTCATCTCGCGCTGGATCACAGCGGACTCGTTTGTGTCGTTGGCTGGCGTCGACGTGCCGTGCAACGACGCTACTGTGAGATCGTCGATACACAAACCCCAACGCGCTAGAGCGGAGCGGAGCGGAGCACATTTTTCGCTATCCTCCTGTGCGAATGTGAGGATACCCTGTCCTGGCGCGGGCACGGAGCGGCTGATACCATCCGCGGCCATCGAAGACCCAGCAACAATTCCATACACTGGAAGACCCATGGCTAACGCTACGTCCCCTCGGCAGAGTAGTTGCACCCCACAGCCCTGCGACTCGATGAAGCCGGCCCGACTCGATGCCATGGGGCGCGACATTTCGCTGGGCATTCGACCTCGTGCCTGCTCATCTGGGACAGAAGCGGTGGCCTTCATACGTGCAAATCCTGTCGATTCTTCGGGCTGCAAGTCATCGTACCCTCCAACAAGGCAGATCCTAGTTTGACCAGCCCGAATTGACTCGGCGCCGGAATCGATTGACTCTAGAGCCGTAGCGCACGCGCCCACCGGCGTCTTGATCGGCCCGGCGGCTCCTAGCAGTAGCATGTTAACCCACGCCGGTGCAGTATTAGCATATGTCTCTTGGAGCGCGTGGGATGCAACTTCTTGGTCCACACAGCCATCGTGATAGAGCGCGCGAGTGTGGACGACACCGCCCATGGACGACCCGATGTAGTTGCCCAGTTGTGACAAGTGGACATGCTCGAAGATCTCCATTGGGTCAGGCATCCCAGCGCTATAAAAGGCTTCTGCCACGCAGCATAGCAGGACAAGTGTCACTGGCTCAACCTGCTGGACGATCTCTGCGGGAATCCCGTATTTTTCTGGCGACCAGCCCGTAGGCAATGGGCCGGCCACTACGGGTCCGGTCATTCCGGTCTTTGGGACGCGGATTGCGGCGCCCTGTTGCAGTTGGACCTGGCATGTGTTGGAAGTATCGTCGCTGCCGCCAGCACGGGGGATCGTGACAAGCTGGCTACCATGTCGCTGGCGCAGCGCTTCGGCATTCGCCCGGGTGGTTTCGAACGCCGGCAGTTCCTCGTCCAAGACGATCTCCTGGAGGATTTCGCGATTATCTGACGGCAGTGCGCGGATGCCTGAACGGGACCGGATTATGTCGCCGTATAGCTGTGGAATTGCCGTGTCCCCAACTGGCTCACCACTCTCGACATCAACCCATCCAACATAGTTGCCGTTAGCCCCGTGGTCATCCACATGTCGGATGAGGTTCATGAGCCACGCCATTTCCACATAGCCAGCGGACGAGAGCTGGCCATGACACTCCATCTCCCATCTCATGCGAGCGCTCCCCCATGGGCCTAACTCAGCAAAGCCGACAATAACCACTGCGTCCTCGGGAACCATGTCCGTAGCAGACTTATGCTGTATTGGCTGGACATCCTTCTCATAGTCAAGCACACGTGGGAAGCCGATATGGAGAGAGGTCCGCAGTTGCAAGGGGTCCTCTGGTGTTTGGTGTTCTAGTTGCCCAGTGGACTCTCGCTCATCCTCCTGAAAAATGGCGCGAGAAATCCTAGCGCGCTCGTCGATACTTGCACGGGCCGCAGCTAGCTGTGCAGAGGCGTCCTTCCAGGAACCAAGGCCACCGGAGAAATCCGCCAGGATTGGCTCTTCCTCACACAGTGCGGCCCAAGGCGAGGACAGCAGGAGCACAACGAGGCTAGCCATCTCGTCCCCGGAAAAGGTGAGCACACCACCTTGCTGCTCAGCCGTTTCTGCAACCGTATCATTGCCTCCCATGAGGCTTGTGGACCGGGTCCAGCCGACACTGACACCACATATCGATAGCACGTCGTCCCAGGATTCGGAGTGGAAACGGCTCATTATGGTCTCTAACCCGCGCTTCGACTCGCCATACAAACCATCCGCGCCCAGGATCCCATGGTTGGGGGATAATGGAAGCACCGCCTGGGTGATCTTGCAGCGGGTGCCCCGCCGACGCTTCTGGGCTACCACAAACCCCAGCAATCGCAGCACATTGACAAGCATTAGGCGAATGGCGAGTTCGTTATTGGCATCCAGTCGGTCAATTTCCGCTTCGGTCTGGCTCGTGGCAGCAAACGGCAGGATGGCGTCCAGATCAGTGTCCAATTCTCCGTAGACGTAGTCGACAAGCCGTTCACAGTCCACAGCACTAGCCTGGTTGAAGGGAACCAGATATAACTTGGACCCGCGACTACCATGATCCTCATACAGTTGCCTGAAGTATTCTGCGGCTGTAGACGGTTGACGGCTCGTTGTCACGATGAGGCATGCACCCCCTGCGAGCAGTAGGCGCGCGATGTAGCCGCCAATAGAGCCGGGGCCAGCGCCGGTGAGGAGATAGGTTTGGTCGGCAAAGGTAACGCCGTCCTTGCTGGCGCACAACAGGCTTTCGAGCATGAGCGAGGTGAGATCTTTTTCCTCGGAGTGCACTGCGCCCGTTCCGCCCTTCTTCTGGGTCCATTGGGCGAAGAACTCTGCAAAGCGAGCTGGTTCCCTCGGACTTTCGTGACATTCGATCTCTCCGTTCGACGTCACGACAGTTCGAGGTGCCATAGACAATGACTCTCCCAGCCGGACAACTGTAGGTATTTCCAGGCCTTGTTGGAGGGTTGGTGCCAGGGTCCGTCCGAATGGATTGTTTTGAGCGATCTGGATGAGGCTGGGATTAGCCCGCCGGCAGAGGCGACCTCGTACCCCGGGACTGCATGCTGCCCCCAATCCAAGCGCGCAAACAGCCAGCAGTTCCTGGCGAGCTGTGTTCCACCAGTCACGATACCGCCGAGCTTTCCGGGCATCGAAGCACGGTGATATGCGATCCAGGAATTCGCTTGAGAACTCCGAAGTCCAACGGTCTAACTGCTGCTGCAGCTCCGTAGCCAAAGCATCTGACTCTTTACATGGACTTGGGGCTTTGAGGTACTGTCGAAGAGCCTCGTACTGCTTGCGTGCGAGTGTCTCTGCCCCGGGACTGTCTTTGGCGGCTATCAGGTCGTGTTCTGCTGGCAATTCCCGGGCCGCCCGTCGCTGCAGAACAAGCCCTACCGACTGCCCATACGCCTCTGTCATTCCATCCCAGTATTGATTGGCCGCCTCATGTGAGGGCAATCGGGCTTGCGGCTCGACAGCCAGTGCACCCAGCAGAACCGCAGTTTGTCGGTGGATCGGTAGTCCCCACACGACGGCCAAGCGACTACGAACCGTCGCGATAGTCGTGCGGGCCGGCATCTTCGCGGTGAAGATCCGCTGGAGGATAGCGGACGAGGTCTGGCCCAGGGAGACTTCACCGAGCGTCCCGTCCAAGTCCACCAGTGAGGCATCCTCAGGCCTGTCTGGCAACGTTGGGAATTCATTGACGAGATCGCCAACCAGTTCATTCTGCAAAGTTGACTTACCTAGCCACCGGTAGGAATCAGCACAGATACGCTGGTTATGCCTGCCTGCTTGACTCACCTCCACAGAGATCCTTGATCGACCCTCTGGGATCAATTTCGGCCGCCGACCGGTGCAGCTTGCGAGCGACCAGAGCCCGGATGACGATGATGGCGGTCAAGGGAGCTTCCTGAACCGTCTGTATCGACTCCTCTTCTGGCTCGGGAGTCTCCTCTGCTGCTGTGCTGTATTCGGCGGTCTCTGTCGCAGGCTCATCGGTAGTCGACTCCTCGGGCTCGTCATAGACGTAACACAGTTGCGGTAGGTCCTGCGTGCTTGCCAGTAACTCTATGGGCGCTCTGGGAGTTTGCCCAAGGGTCTTCTGCGTCATCCCGAGAAGAGTCTTTGTTGGGCCCAACTCCACGAGACGGTCGATGCGTTCAAGAAAGTGTGCCTGGGTCTCGATCCTAGGCAGGTCAGTTCCGTGTCATGTTGCGGCGGTGGACATTCCCGACCATTGTACCGGAAACGCGAATTGATGTCTGCGTGTGGTCAGCGCAGAAATCCAAAACGGGGAGGAATTCGCACGCCAGCAGTTCTATCACCAATTCGTGGGCAATCACTTGGTCGGTTGTGGGCGTGGCCATGTTGACGGTATGTGTCTTTACGGCGATGCTTAGGGTTAGGGCTGAAGAAATATCGCCCTTCGATCTCCGACGTTTTCCACTCCAACCGACGCTTCGCAGCCCGATGGACTGGAAACGTCTCACCTGTACACGCTTTGCGCATTCTAGCCGGACTCTGCTACCGATATACTTACCATTCCTCCTCGTCCGCTGTCCTCTGGCTCATCTCTTGCTAACCAGCCAAGGGGAAAATGCATTCACGCAGCACTGGAAAATACCTAGACTCTATTGATCGAGGACAGGTCCGCCTCTACGTCTGCTGTGGTGGCCAGGGGCCGAGCAACCTCTCTGCCCTCGATGACCTGGCCCATCTATCACGCACCTACAAGGACTTCTCTCCGATACAACACCTTATTGCCTCCGCCTCCCTCCGGCTGGAGTCTCTCGCTGCTGTCCGCCACCGCTCTGCTTTTTTCACCGGACGCGGGTTTTTGCTGCAGACCTGGCTGGACGACGACGCTGCTGCCGTCCCGCCAGCCGACGAACTTGCGCTCGCTCCGTTTAGCTTTCCAATTAATACCCTCCTCACCTTCGTCTACTATTCCATCGCGGCGTACGACCTCCGTCTCGATCCAACACAGCTCCGGGATCGGCTCCATGGTGCCATCGGTCATTCTCAAGGGTTGTTCGCCGCCGCAGCCATTGCCCGATCTGGCACTGGCTGGGCTTCCTTCTACCAGGCCGCCGATATTGCGCTTCAATTGTCATTCTGGGTTGGTTTGGAATCGCACTCCGCTGCTCCTGCTAGCACCTTGTCGGCGGAGGAGGTCAAGGATTGCCTCGGCCACGGTGAAGGCACGTCATCCTATCTGCTGAGCGTGGCGGGTATGACACCGAAGCAACTGGCATGCATCGTCCAAGATTTGAACAAGACTCAGGGCAAGGGAAATGGGCAGGCCGTTTATATTGCCCTCGTCAACGGCCACAACAAATGCGTGTTGGCTGGTTCACCCCAGGGGCTACGAAGGGCTTGCTTGGTGCTCCGGGCCTGTAAGGCGCCGGCAGCGCTCGACCAGAGCAGGGTCCCCTTTCCCCGGCGTCAGCCCATCATGGATGTTCAGTTCCTGCCAGTCTCCGCTCCCTACCATTCTCCGCTTCTCGAATCCGTGGAGCCATCCGCGATGAGTGCCGTCTCCGATCTCCGACTGACTGGAGAGGACCTCGTCATTCCAACTTACCACTCCCGTGATGGACAAAATTTACAAAACTACAGATCAGAGGATCTGCTGCGGATTCTAGTCCGAGCTGTGACGGTTGACCAGGTCGACTGGCCCGCTACCTGTCGCGGAATGGATAGGCCGACTCACATACTCGCCATTGGCCCTGGTGCGGTCGGCAATCTCGTCCAGGAGATCATGGATGGAACAGGGGTGACAATAATCCCTGTATCATGTCACTCCTTGTCGCCCGGCCGGTCGTCTGTGGTGCTTCGACAGATTTCTTCCCCGGATGCAGTGCACTGGGGCCAGCGGTATCGTCCACGCCTACGAGCGGATCCTCTCCAGAAGGCGCCGTACATTGAGACTAGAATGACTCGTTTGCTTGGAGCGCCACCAGTTATGGTAGCCGGTATGACGCCGACTACGGTCTCGCCTGATTTCGTCTCGGCGGTCATGCAAGCCGGCTATCACATCGAGTTTGCCTGTGGTGGCTATCACCAGCGTGCTTCCATGGAAGGGGCACTTCGTCACCTAGCGGCCAATATTCCAGCTCACAGGTCCATTACTTGTAATGTTATTTATGCGTCTCCCAAAACACTCTCCTGGCAGATTGAGCTTCTGCGCGATCTCACCCAGGAAGGCTTGCCTATTGACGGGCTGACCGTGGGTGCCGGGATCCCAATGCCAGAAGTGGTCCAGGAGTGGATTGAGTCACTGGGCTTGTGTCATATCTGGTTCAAACCCGGGTCGGTTGATGCCATCGACGACGTGCTGACCATTGCGCGCCAGCATCCGACGTTCCCAGTAGGGTTACAGTGGACTGGGGGGCGCGCAGGGGGTCATCACTCAAGCGAGGACTTCCATCAGCCGATGCTGGAGCGCTACGGATCCATCAGGGCGTGCGATAATATCGTGCTTGTCGCTGGTAGCGGGTTTGGTGGTGCGAATGATACCTGGCCGTATCTCACAGGTTCCTGGTCTCAGCCACTTGGCTTTGCCGCCATGCCTTTCGACGGCGTGCTCCTAGGCAGCCGCATGATGGTTGCCCAGGAGGCCAAAACCTCACCAGCCGCAAAGCAAGTTATCGTCCATGCGCCGGGCATTGAAGATGACAACGTCGGCTCGTGGACGTGTTCCGAGCAGGAACCAGTCGGCGGCGTCATTTCTGTCAATTCAGAGATGGGCCAGCCCATGCATGTTCTGGCAACCAGGGGTATGTGTTTGTGGCAGGAGTTCGACCGGCGGTTCTTTTCCATTCGCGACTCGCAGAAGCGAGTATCAACGCTGCGGCAGCACCGCGAAGAGATAATTGCCCGTTTGAACGAGCATTATGCCCGTCCGTGGTTTGCCGAAGCCACTAGCGGCCAGGCTGTCGAGGTTGAGGACTTGAGCTACCGTCAGGTCCTTTGCCGACTCTGCCAACTGATGTATGTTTCCCACCAGAGCCGCTGGATCCATCCATCGTATTTGGTTCTCGTTCATGACTTCCTTCGACTTGTCCACGCGCGTTTCAGTGGCTGGTTCCCGCCAACGGACGATCCAGCGCAATTACAGGCGGCATTGCTCTCGACCTACGCGACCCAGGCAAACTGGATCCTGTACGCAGAAGATGTATCGCTTCTTCTTGCATTGTTCCGCCGCCGCGGGCAGAAGCCCGTGCCATTCATCCCTCGGCTCGATTCCGAATTTGAAACGTGGTTTAAGAAGGACTCATTGTGGCAAGCAGAGGACGTCGACGCTGTGCCTGACCAAGATCCACAACGCGTGTGCATTATCCATGGGCCCGTGGCGGCACGCCACTCGACTGTCTCCAACGAGCCTGCCGGGCTCATCTTGGGCCGCATTCGTGATACACACATCGGAATGCTATGCCGGCAGAGCCCTGGCGACGACGAGGATGAAGAGGTATCGAGACTCGGAATGCCCCATAAGGATTCTTGCATGTTACCGGGCGTCAGTTCAACCCTTAGCGGGTCCTCACGTCGATATCGCCTCGAGGGACCGGCTTTACCCTCCGCAGACGCCCTGGTTGAACGCTTGGTAGGTGACGCAGCCTGGGGCCGCGCCGCTCTTGTCAACCATTATATGGTCTGCGGTAAATCTCGTATCGCGAACCCCATTCGCAACGCCTTCTATCCCGAAGTCGGAGACCTCGTTGACGTTCAGTACTCTGAGGGTTGTCCCAGCAAGATTACTTTACACTCCGCACCTCGGGGTCGTGATGAACTCGATGAGCCCCAGACCGTATTAGAACTTACACGCCACGAGAGCGGAAAAGTCAAGATGGTCCTACAGGTTTCCCCAGTCCCGGGCAGTACAAGCACACAGCCGGCATTGGAGCTGGTAACGGATCTGGTCGGTGGACCTATGGACTACTTTCTCCAAGTCAGCCGGGAGCATTACCTCGACCGCACTCGGCGTTTGTATACGGAACTGTGGATGGATGGGCCTAACCAGATCCCGTGTTCTGCCGGTCTTAACTCCGAATTTGTTGATGGCCCGGTAACTATCACTGCGGACGCTGTCGAAGCCTTCGTTGGGGTAATTCGTCAAACAGGCCCTGGGATGTGCTATGCCTGGGATGCTCAAGGGCCGGTCGTACCGCTCGATTATACAGTGGTCGTGGCGTGGGTGGTGCTCACCAAGCCAGTATTGCTTCCAGCGCTTGATGCGGCTCCTGTGCACCTTCTCCATGAGTCTGTTTCCATGCGGCTCCTGCCGGGCGTCCGCCCTCTGCACTTGGGAGATGTCGTGACTACCTTCTCGAGAATCACGGGGCGCACTATTACTGCCGCCGGCCAGCTAATCGAGGTTACCGGGGAGATCCATCGAGATACAGAGCCAGTTGTCCGGATTCGATGCAAATTTGCTCTTCAGAATCGTCCGCAAAGCGTTTCTCAACAGCAGTTTCGCTCGGTTGACGAGCCCGACATGGTCATGTATCTAAGTACGCCAGTGCAGCTCCAGGTTCTCCTTAGCCGTAAATGGCTCCTCCTGGATGGACCGACGCCCGAACTCTTAGGGAAGTCCCTCGTCTTCTCTCTGAAATCCCAGACTGTCTACGATGCATCTGGGACGCCCAGCCTGCTGCAGGTATCTGGCACCGTGAGCCTGCTAGCAAATAATGCGTCTTCTAGCTCATCAGCGGGTACCCAGGTCGGCCGTGTGTACTTAGAGAAGGAACACTGTCGAGTGAACCCGGTACATGACTTCTTGAACCGACATGCTACCCCCCGAATGCGACGCCAGGCGCTGGAGAGTCCCGGCTGGGCAGGTGATAGGGCCATCTCTTTCACTGCTCCATCTCAAAGCAACGCCTATGCATGTGTTTCGCGTGATACGAATCCGATGCATTACTGCCAGCTATTCTCCCGGTTTTCCGGCCGCGGTCAGCCGGTGGTGCATGGTATGCACTTGTCTGCGACCGTAAGGCGCATCCTCGAGTGGATGGTTGGCGACACGCACCGATCACGTTTCCGAGGATGGACGGTGACATTTGTTGTTGTCGTCCGGGCAGGAGATCGGTTACGACTGGAGGCGCAGCACCTGGCGATGGAGGAGGGACTAATGGTTGTCCAAGTGAAGGTCTTCAACAAGACCAGTGGCCACCAGGTCTTGCGCGGCGAGGCAACAATTGCACAAGCGCCAACAGCATACGTGTTTAGTGGCCAGGGAAGCCAGGAAAAGGGAATGGGAATGTCTCTATATGGCTCGCACCCAGCCGCCCAAGCTGTCTGGGATAAGGCGGAACTGCACTTTGAGTCGCAATACGGTGAAGGCCGCCCCATAAGGCATTATTATTTGGGTATCGCTAATTTATCCATTTGCAGGCTTTTCCCTGCTCAACATCGTCCGTGAGAATCCCACCTCCCTTACAATCCACTTTGCCGGCCGACGTGGCCGACAGATCCGTGCCAACTATCTCTCCATGACACCCGAGCCAGACTCGGACCGATCCATTCTTCCTGGTCTAACAGCGGCGTCGAGGTCCTATACCTTGCGCCATCCTGCAGGGCTACTGATGTCTACTCAGTTTGCTCAGCCGGCGTTGTCGGTAATGGGCATGGCCGAGCACGCACACCTGCAAGCTCGAGGCGCCGTGCAGAATCCGTCTCTCTTTGCCGGTCACTCCTTGGGAGAGTACAGTGCTCTTGGTGCTTTCACGACATTCATGTCTTTTGAGGCGCTTCTAACTCTGATCTTCTATCGCGGTCTTAGGATGCAAAATGCGCTGCCTCGCAATGCTAACGGACGTACTGACTACGCGATGATGGCAGCCGACCCCTCTCGCATCTGGCCAGGTTCGATGTCCTACCCATTTTATGAGGTGAGGTAGCTGATACTTGGACAGATCTCGGGGAGCATGAATTTATGGACCTTGTGCAATTGATTGGGCGTGAAGCGGGATTATTGCTGGAGGTTGTCAACCACAATGTCCTGTTACGGCAGTACGTATGCGCTGGCCATGTAAGTACTTCCCTTCCAGTTATCGTCGCCATCACTAATAACATGCCAGATCCGGGCGCTTTGGATCATGAGCCACGTCTGTGACGATCTGTCTACAACTACCGGCGATCCGGGCACCCTGAGGGCCTGTATCCACCGCCACATTTCGGGGTCGCTGTCCGTCTCGAACGAGACTCGATTGACCCGCGGCCGGGCCACTATTCCCCTAGGCGGAGTCGATATTCCCTTCCACTCCAAGATGCTGCGTGGACACATCGATAACTACCGGCAATATCTCCGGCGCCACCTGCAGATCTCGGATATGAAGCCAGATGAATTCGTCGGTCGCTGGATTCCTAATGTGGTAGGAAGGCCGTTTTCTCTGGACAACCAGTATATTCGGCTTGTGCAGCAGGCCACGAGCAGCCAGCCGTTGCGGGAGCTGCTACAAAGACTTGGAGAGCATTCTTCATAGCGGGAATAGGCTTAGACTCTCTTACTATGTGCAAGTTACTGTAAGTTGTTAGCCGCTGGATAGCCCTAACCCGCGACTAGGTGGATAGATTCTATTCGTATGGGAACTAATCAATCTCCCCGGCATCTTCACCAGTAGAGGGCTAAATCGCTCATTCGAATCTACTTGAAAATTATGGAAACACCACAGCGATCAATCATATTTATGTAACATTCCTTCGGGGAGCCGCTTGAGCATTCTCTCTCCCGCGTCAAAAGGTTGGCATCTGAGCAACCAAAAACATAGCTACATCAAGATGGAATTTTGCGGGATTTAAACGACAGATAAAGCTCGCGCTTGGCCCAAATTGACCAGATCTTCTGGTCGAGGAAGTCCCCCGTTCGGGCCTCGTCCAGAACAATGTCGAAATGCCACAGGAGCTTGGCCAGCACTAAACGTACCTCGGCATACGCCAAATTTCGGCCGATACAATTCCGCACGCCGACAGACCAGGGCTGGTAGGCGGCCCAGTTGTCGTGCTGGAAGGGCTCCTCGGTCTTCAGGAGATGTCGCTCGGGAATGAACTTGTCTGCGTGGGTGAAGTTGTAACCGGCAAAGTATGCGCCCAGATGGCTGACGCCTACACGGGTCTAATTGTTGGAGTCACTCTTAGCAGCTGCATTCTCTGGGGTTCATGGAGTACTTAGTTACCTCAGCGGGCACGAACTTGCCGCACACAACCGCTCCGCCATCCGGCACGACACGAGGCGGCTGACCGGGCACGGCAGGGTACATGCGGAGGGTCTCGTCGATAACGGCCGTGAGATACGGCAAGCGAGAAACGGCGGCCAAGTCGATCCGATCAGCGTCGGGGAAGGCGCTGCGGACCTCGGCAACGGCCTTGTGCATCTTGTTGAACTTGCAGAGCAGATATGTGGCACCGCAAAGAGCGGAGGATGTGGTCTCGGAGCCAGCGACGACCATCACGGCAGCGTTGTTAAGCATCTCGCCGGGGTTCATACCATCGCCGCTTTGGTTGCCGTCGGCGCTCTTGACCGCGACGCGATCCCAGAAGTCGCCCTGGTCGCCCGTCTTTTGCATCCGGCTCTTCAGTTTCTCGATCGCGTACGTGTAGTTCTCCTGGCGCTTGCCGCGGAGCTCCTTGGGCAGCACGTAAGGGGTGAGCGGTTCGATACCCATGCTGCGCAATACGTGCGAGATGGCCACGCTCTTGAGATTCTTGTGGATTGCATCCACCCAGGGGTGCAGTTTGCGGTTCTTCAGGCTATCGAACGACTCCCCGAAAGACAACGCCCCAACGGAGTCGAAGATGGCGATATTGAAGTAGCGCACCATCTCAACAGAGCTGCCCGTGTCGGACACTTCGCGGAGCACCTCCACCAGCATGTCCGCGTAGCGCGCTATCGTGGGCTCCTGGGCGCGAAGCCCCCTGTCACTGAAAGCGTGGCCGAACAGACTACGGAACCGAGCGTGGTTGCGCGTGTCGGACACCAGGATACTCATCACCCCATTGGGGGCCAGCGGCAGTCGATCAGGGTCCTTGAGGAACTCGGGACGGCCGGGGACATGGGCGTGGATATCGTGCCAGGCCTGGCCATTGGCGAAGCTGATTTCGTTCGGTTTGATACGCACGGTGTCGCCGTACGTTTGGTGGAAGCGCATGAGGTTGTGGTGCATCGTGCCGCGTAGGAGCGCAATTTTCCAGGGCAGAGAGCTGGCCCTCCATAGCAGCGGACCGGGGTATCTGTGCAGTGGATGGAAGCAAAGCTGGTAGACCAGCTGCGAAACTATGTAACCGAGACCCCCAAGGGCGGCCAGCAGCAGTAACGATGAAGCCATATTTGGTGACTACGGTGCTTGCCCGAGGTGCCAGGCCTTGATATATTCAGCTACAAGACTCATTTTCGGACAGCGAAGTGGACGGCGATCGCTGCCGTCGGACTTATTACACTACCGTTCTACCACAAAGCACAATGAGCGACAATAATAGGACTAGCTCCTCAAAAGGCAATTACTCCCAGGCTTCCCAGCATTCCAAGCGCCGCCCCAGCCAACGGAAACAAGGCCCGCACAGCGTTGAGCCGATTCCACTTCCTGACCAGCTGCTCGACGTCCCTCCAGGCGGCGACGCTTCCCTTGCGCGCATCGCCCTCGAGCCGAAACAGCGCGCTGTTAGTCGGCTGCATTAGTGTCAGCGTGAAGGGCACCATGCCGATAGTGCTGAGGCCGGCAGCGGCAAACACTAGCCAGGCGTCGCCCGTCAAGTACCTGCCCACGGCGGCGATGGCGTAGAGAGAGGTCGTGGTGAGGCAGATGGCCGGGCCCTTGACATGTCCGTTGAGGAAGATCCGGCGCCAGTGTCGCAGCAGCTGGCCCGGCTCAGTCGTCGTCTCCAGCACAGCCGGGACGGTCAGCAGAAACACGTTCATCATCGCGCCTAGCTGGTTAGTCTTGTTCTGGTGTGGCTGAGGATGAGTATGGAGGCATTGGTTACCGGAGAGGAAGGATCCGGCAATGACCGCGATTGCTGGTGCTGCTCCGGTTGTGGCCATTGTGAGGATTCGTGGTCCGCGCTGTCTTTCTGGTTGCACTCGTGCGGCCATCACGGTCTTATACCCGATGCTGCCGTCCTCTCGGCGAGCGAACCAGTCGAAGGCCGAAGGAAGAAGAGTGGTTTTTATTTATTTTCTACCGGGACCAGATGGTATTTACTCTCCAGGACATAGCCATCGAGTCCGAAAGCCAACAAGCCATGTTGTACGGCTGGCGTCTCCTAGCCCTAACGGGCATCCCCCTCCTGGGCATTCTTGCCAGGCAGGCTTCGAAATCCTGCTCCTCACCATGGGAACCGCTGTTTGGCAGCAGCGACCACGGCGCTATGGACGGTCGCATTCAAGCACGCGACCTCCTGAGCTCGCAGTTCGGGATGTATGGCTGGCCAGGCCAGGCATTCGACTACGTGGTTGTCGGCGGTGGTACTGCTGGGCTTGCCATGGCCCGTCGTCTCTCCCAGGACGGATCCAACTCAGTGGCTGTCATTGAGGCCGGTGGGTTCTACGAAGTCGAGGCTGGGAATGCGACGGAAGTTCCCATGTACCTGTTCAATTACTTCTTCGACAACGGCCACGTCAAGAATCCGCTCTTCGACTGGTACCAGTACACCGAAGCGCAGACGGTACGTTTCCTCGCATACTACTGATATCCAAGCACCTTTCTTACGATGGGCTTAGGGGCTGGCCAATCGAAAGATGTTTTACATGCAAGGGAAGACGCTGGGAGGGTCAACCGCTCGCGGTGCCATGCTGTACCATCGGTATTTTTCTCCTGGGGGTCTGTTGTTTGTATCTAAGCTGACTGTGGATCAGAGGTTCCAAAGGCGCATACAACCTGTGGGCTGACCAGGTTGGAGACGACAGCTACACCTGGGACAAGTGGCTGCCCTTTTTCAAAAAGAGCGTGCATTTCTCCGGACCGTCGACCAACCCACGCCCTGCGAACGCGACAGCCCTCAACGACCAATCTGCCTTTGCTGCCAATGCCGTCGAGGGGGGGCCTGTTCAGGTTGCTTACCCCTACTGGACCAACGCCATCTCCTCATGGATCGACCAAGCGCTGCAGAAGATGGGCTTCCCCCAGGCTCAGGGCTTCTCCAACGGCCAGCTTCTTGGACGTTCGTACATCACTCACACAATCAACCCAAAGTCGCGGCGCCGTGACACCGCATCAACCTCGTACTTGCGCGAGGCCCTTCTGAACAGCAACACCCTCAACGTCATCACGCACACCATTGCGAAGAGGATTCTCTTCGACGAGAACAAGCGAGCCACCGGCGTGGTTGTCAACACAGGCGGGTTCGAGTGGCAGATCGGGGCCAGGAAGGAGGTCATTGTGTCCGCTGGGGTGATGCGATCCCCCCAGCTGCTCATGCTGTCCGGCATTGGTCCAAGAGAAACACTTGAGAAGCTCGACATCCCTGTTCTATCTAACCTTGCGGGCGTTGGAAAGAATATGCAAGACACCATCATTCTTGGCCCAACGAACCCGGTCAAGGTGGAGAGTCACAGCCAGCTAATGGGCAGCAAGGACACGCTGCCTCGCTCGATCGTCGAATACAACACCCTCCGCACGGGACTCCTCACGAATCCCGGACAGGACTTCTTCGCCTTTGAGAAACACCAGCCGGGCTCACTCAGCGCCGAAACTGCCGCAGACATCGACAGGGCATTCCCCGAGGACTGGCCAACGTTCTCCTACATCGCGCTGGACGACTCTTTCGTCCCGCAGTACAACGGCAAGAACTACTTCAGCATGTCCGCTGCGCTTTTGGCGACGTTCAGCCGCGGCACTGTCACGATCAACACGACCGACGCAGCCGACAACCCCGTCGTCGATCCCCGCTGGCTTGACGACCCCCGCGACAAAGAGATGGCCGTCGCCGCGTTCCGCCGATGCCGGGAGATTGTTGCCTCGGAGACGATGCAGAAGGTGATTGACGGGCCTGAGCTGCTGCCGGGGTCTCAGTACCAGACCGACGAAGACATCCTGAACTATATCGCAGAAACATCCGACGCCTATTACGCGGGCGTGGGAACCTGTGCCATGGGCAGACCGAACGACCCCAATGCAGTGCTCGACTCCAAGGCTCGGGTTCGCGGAGTGACGGGGGTGCGAGTTGTAGATGCGTCCTCCTTTCCTTTCGCGATCGATGGCCAGCCCATGGCAACGGTGTACGCGCTAGCAGAAAAAATCGCAGCGGCCATTCTGGCCGGAAACTAATTCAGTGGGTTTACGAGCAAATCATTATTCAACGACTTGTTGTGAATCAGGTATCATTGAATGGATAGAAGTGAAATAGCCAGACAGCGGTAGCAGTGACAGATATATAGCTATATATACATCCAGTGTACACCCGCCATTACCGCAACACCACATATCACCACCGCCTCCAGCGCCCAAGCCCTCTCCCTCCAAAACAAGTGGACCAGATGCCTGATACCACCATTTACTAAATAATACACTAAAACAGCCCAACTTTGGCGAACCTGTCCAGTCGCAGTGACTCCGACCGCGCGAGACTGAAACTCTGCGCCGCGCTCAGCGACCTCACACAGCGCGGCGCCCAAGTCCGCGTAACTCAGCGCGGTGGACTGTGGCTCTGTCAGGATCAGCTGATGACCGGACCTCGTCGCACCACGGGCATCGTGTAGCGTGGGGGGGTCGATGAGGACATAGCGCAGGAGGCCCTCGCGGTGGGCGCGGGGGTAGTGTTCGCAAGCACGGCGGAGATCCGCGTAGGCGGCTGAAAGACAGAAGCAGACGATGCGGTGCACGACGCGCGGCACCTGCGCCGCCAGCGCCGGGTTCAGCGACGCTGACCGAAGCTGGATCACCGTGCATGGTTGGTAACGGGGTCCCTCGGCGCGCCGCCGCCGTCGGAGAGCGTCGATGACAGCCGCCGCGGTGTCCTCGCAGAGCGTTGTGCCCACGGCGTTTGTGTTCTGCGCCACGCACATGAATACGACGCTCGCGCGGCACAGGCACTCGTCCAGGGCCTTGTCGTCGGTGCAGTTGCCCTGTACAATGTTGACATGGGGGTTGCCAGCAGTCGACTCGAGGCAGGGGAAGGCCTGAAGGAGCTTCGATTTTGACCGCACGAGCACATCTATATCGAGATCGGCGAGCTGGGTTTGCAGGAGATGGCGTAACACACTGGATCCTGTAGCGCCTGTGGCCCCGAGGAGGGCGTAGGTCGGCATAGTGCTTTGCGAGCACGAAGGTGAGCCGTGGAGGCACCTATGCTATATGTACTACGTCGTCGGCAAACGGGGATACTACAGTGCTTACTAAATGCACGCAAAAGGTGGGAAATAACATGAATTGCAAACTAACAAGGCGACTACTTGGGCACAACCACCATAATGACCTGGCCTTTGTCACCGTACAGATACGTGTGAAGAATTTTCAAGCCCGCCTGCTCCATCAGCTTATCCCATTCTGCCCGAGTCCGTTCAATGCCGCCCAGCGAGTCCATCATCAGCAGATCCATGAATGCCGCCTGCCACGGGACCCCAGCGGCGGGGATGACGACTTCGTCGATCAAGATGCGGGAGTGCGGGCCCAGCGCAGGAACAAGCTGCCTCAAGATCCGGACGCATTGCTCATCGGGCCAGTCGTGTAGTACGTGGCGTAGATAGTAGAACTTTGCGCCCTGGACCGGCTGCGGCTCGAAAAAGTCGTGCTCGACGAACTGGATTCCCTCTGCCGGTGCTGCCGCATCCAGTGTCTGCGCAATATCCTGGACAAAAATGCGTCCGGGAGTGTCGGGCAACTTGGCACGCAGGGCTTTCGACTGCTGGCCAAACCCTCCGCCTATGTCTACCATCAGGGTCTTGTCTGCCGCAGGGAAGTTGCCCAGTTCCTCGAGGACCGGGAAATGGTCGACCCAGACGGCGGGGCGTTGGAGCGCCATCAGATGGCCTAGAGATTGCAAGTGCTTGGGATGGTGAGACATCCAGTCAAACAAGGCCATATCGGTGTTGAAAGCCTTCTGGAAGACGCAGTCCTTGGTCGAGGCGATGTTCTGGTATCTTCTCTCGGCGAGATAGTCCGGGAGGCTCTGGGTGCAGGGCCCGGAGATATCGAATCTGCATTCTGGTCAGTCAACCTTGTGGCCCAATGATCCCTCCACAAGCAAGCGTACAGCTGTGCAATTGCTCCGGCAGCATCGGGATTGACCAGGACGTCGGTAAATGCGCTAGACGTGTACTCCTGTGGCGCCGTCTCTTTGATGAGGCCGAATGCGGCCTGAGTGCGCAGGATACGACCTTTTCGAGCGTTAGAAGCCCACATCTTGGTCTCTGGGTGCAGGCAGGGGCATATCACCGAGGAGCCTTGGTGCAGCGCCAGTCTTGACCACCAACTGCGCCAGAGTCACCGGGCTCTCGCTCTCCTTGAGGATGCGGAAGATGCCCAGGTCTATCGCGACCTTGGCAAGAGCAACTTGCAGCGGCTAGAGAGGCGTCAAGGATGGATTTGCAGACACAGAAGGCCCCTGTACTTACGCCACTGCTCAACCGCATAACAACGTCCCAATCGGAGTAGAAGCTGACCTGCAACTCGCGGACATAGTCCTGGATCTGCCTCTTGCCATTGTCGTCGGCCTTTAAGTACTCGTCTTTGATTTGCCGGAAGATCGTTTCCATGGCTCCTGTTGCTGTGCTGATTTCGTGAAGCGATTCGAAGTGGCGGGAAAAGCCTGGGATAGAGCTGGGTTATATAGACACTACGATGCCGAGGATCGGGGTTGTTTCTTTCTCCGAACTTGACAAGGACGGCTCAAAGCTAGGTATGCATCACTAGATTTCATAACAAGTGCTAATTGCTTCTCTGCCCTAACGGCCATGCATACTCCCCTATGTATGCATAGGTCCACGGAAAGTAGTGAAACAGCAGCCCGGTGAACGTATAGTAGATCCCGTCCCAGGGGAACTTGGAACCGCCAGCTTTCGGTATCACGCTCACATTTCGCATATCATAGCGGCCATCCGCAGCGTTGGCCACTTCAACCATGCCGCCGGCCAAGTCGAGGAACGACAGCGGTGTCTGGGCTTTATCGAGGCAAATCTCGTGGCCGCGCGCCATGTCGTGCACCAGGCCGCCGGGCTTCACAAATGTGGTCGAGAGCCAGCTCGACTGGGCACGCAGGAAGCTTTCCGCGGCAGCCAGGTCCTGGTATAGATGTGACACGGCGGTCTTGAGCACCCAGTGCACCGCGGCAGGCACGTCGCCGCAGAATGACTCCTCCAGCGACGCCGACGACAGCATGACGAGCTGGGGGAGGCGCACCGCGGGAGAAGCCGATTTCAGCCGCTGGAGCGAGGCTACAACGGCCTGCGCGGTATCCATGGAGACGGTACAACCCGGCATGTTGTCGACCACTGCAACTACCAGAAATACGGCATCGGTCCTCCGGAGGCATTGATCGATGAGATCGCCGTTATCCAGCCGGCCTTCGAAAACGGAAACCCTCTGCGGGTCGGCGGTCGCGGGGCAGTGTCGCAAGAGCTTCTCTTGCGACCGACAGTAGGCGTGAATGTAGGCGTCGGCTCGATCGAGCAGTACTTGGACGAGCGCCCGGCCAGTATTGCCCGTAGCCCCCAACACGGCATAACAAGGCATTCGGGATCCTAACGCGATGCTGGTGTGATCGTAAGAGACGCAAAGAAGAGCGATAAAACCGTGTCCCTCGTCCCAGCTGGCCGGCGCGCGGCTAAATGTATCCCGGCGCTGCGCTCGCTGAGCGATACTTGTCTCGGCCATCGGAGTCGAACAAGTAGTCGTAGTACTTCGATCGAACGCTCCCAGGAGCGGCTTCCTTTGCGAACCCTGCGGCAGCCATGGCCAGCAATACAGCGTACAATATCCAGCTCTCTGCATCCGACACACCTGGGCGAACCTATTTCGACGGCGTGACGCAGGAGAGCGCGGATCGCGCCTCTGAGCTGCTGATGCTCAATAATGTCAGATATCACACGCTGTTCGATGCAGTGGGCTTCCATAGTAAGCCGTTCAGTTGCCCCGTAATACTCTCGCCGGGGTGCTGATGCTCCAAGACCACACGGTTCACCACCTGCTTACCCTCTACTCCCTGGGGGCGACCCCGGATCAGATTCAGGCCATGTACGATCTCAACAAGCATTACCAGTCTCTGGTGCAGTATCTCCCGGCTTCAGTGGCTGTTCAGCTTCGGGACCGAGCATTCTTCAAGCAGTGTCTGGGAAACCTCAGTTACTACGAGAGCTTCGTTCGCTTTTTCCAGGACGAGATCGCCGAACGCGGCATCCCGGACGTTGTGAACGAGACCCTCTTTCAGCGCCATGATGTTTCTGATGATATTCTCGGCCGCATGCATTCTGGTAAGATGGTCTGGCTCCTTCCCCCCGGAACGTGAGACACTGACCCTGTTGCACGTAGGTTTCCTCCACCCGATGATCCATCTTGGATGTGCCCTGGAGTTTAACCAGCCGCTCCTGGTGGCAGAAGCGCTGGCAGCTGGCTGTGTACACGACGACTGGCCGCGGTTGTTCCTATTCCCAGTCGAGAAACACGTGCAAGACAATCCGGAGACGCCGCCCAAGTCCATGCTCGAGATCATGGACGAGATGCACCAAGATCCAGCTATCAAGGACGCGGTGCAGATGTCAGACCCGCTAAACAAAATCAGCGACGGGCTCCTGGCCAAGGCGCGCGACGAGCTGATCCCATTCCTCGCCCAGTACCGAGTCCAGCCGACAGAGGATGACCTGCAATCGCAGATGGTCGACATGGTGCATTCCTGCGCCTATATGATCGGGGCGGCCCAGCATCCAGGCAAGGTCGAGGCGCTCGACTTTGTGCTGCTGCACGCCCTCACTCTCTCGACTTTCTACCCGACGTTCCTGTCGCAGGGCTGGATCTCGAGCGAGAACAAAGCCCGGCTCCTGCACTTCAAAGCGTGGGGCGACCTGGTCATGTACGCGGGGTGTGGGTGTCCGACGCTCCACGCTGAAAGAGTCACTGAGTATGTTCCGAAGCGGCCGGGCCACGGCTGGAAGGAATTAGCGCACCGTGCCTGCATTTACGAAGACGATGGCCACATCTCCAAGGTCATCCGCGCGTTGGCCCACGCTGAGAGCCTGCCAGATCCTCGCCCCGGGTTCCCGCTGCGGAAGGCGGATTTCCTCAAGATGGCCCATCTTGCTCTGGACTCCGTAGAGCGCATGCTTGAACCAGGCCAGTACCAGGTACCTGCCAAGATCCAGAAGGAGGTTGGAGAGGAGATGGGCCAGGCCGAAGACATCATCCGCGTCATGGTTCGCTGGGTACGATGGTGTGGAGTGTCCGGGGCCTGGAAGGAGTTCCCTGATTTGGAGATCCCATCGAGCTCGCCTGGCTAGTACACTACTGGCATCTGGGTAAGTATGACGCTGGTCTTAGGATGGAGTTTGACTGGCCGTGGCATTCGTCTGACGGTAGCATAAACGATTGATCAATGGATAAAGAGTGTCTGGAAACTGGTTACTCGCTCCCTGCCAGAGATCCAACATGACTCTAGAGCTTACGGGAACTCCAGAAGAGCAATAAGATAGGTTCAACCATGGTAATCACGGTGGGTTCCCTGGAAGAAGCGTAGTCCAGAGTGAGTGCCGGGTGAGTAGCCCGAGTAGAGTCCGCTCAGTCACCACGGTTGTTGGCCCAGTAGCTATAGCTTGGGCAAGCCTATTGGCAACTCTGGCTCTACGGGGTTCGGTCCAAGGGTGGTACATGCGCTTGAGCAAGGTTAGAGACGCGAACGAAGCTCAAGGCAAGGATCCGGATACTATTCCTTCACAGTTATCGTGCTCAAGGCAAATATCGTCGCTCCTTGGCTGTCAGGCGGTTGGATCGTTCCATGTTGATGGATCGTAGGGACAAGAAGGCTTGAGATACAACATGCCGCGAACGAATCCGGGGGTTTGTCAATCAAGCAAGGTAGGAGGAATAGGTAGGAAGGAGGAGAAAGAAAGGAGAGAAGCGATGTTCCTTCCTTTGGGGCCTGAGTCATGGATAGTGAGTGAATGGTCAAGGAGTATTTATTCTGGACGGGCTAGGGCTAGCGTCTTTACTGCATGGAGTGGTAGACCCTGCTGTGCTCCATTATTTTATGGAACGAAACAAAGGACTGGGATGACTCACTCTCTACTCGTCATATTATTTGAGGCGACGATAGTGTTTCTTCCATGCCTTTTCAGGAGTTTCGGCTAGAGTGGACTTGCTAGTCATAGCAAGAAGCATCCTCGCATCAGGCACCTGAAAGAGGCAAACGAACGATTAAAGGGAGAGTATGAAAAGGAAAGTGGAAAGGTAACCAAAAAGCCTGGACAAAAGCCGGCAAATACGTAAATTGACTAAGAAACACCACCAATGCAATGCAATGGCCGAATACTGCCCTTCTCATCTAGAGCAGATCGACCGTGGGAGAGCGCCTCGTACTGTTCCAGACGCTGTCTGGAACAGAAACAGGAAGCTGGCTCCCCTCCAGCTTCTGGTCAATCAGCCACATCCCAACCACAAATTCGTCTTTGGTCAGAAGGCGGACATTCTGCCGACCGACGAGATCCCAAATCTGCTGCAAGATGTCGTTTGACAGGCAGCTTCGCGACCAGATATCTCGGACCACCAGGTTGAGAACCATCTCCGACGCGCCAGGCGGATACATTTCGAAGAACGGCTCATTCGGACCAGGGATGAGCAGACCTTTGTTTGCAGCCCACACGGCTTCGTAGCGTTTTTGCTCGTTTTCGCTAATTTTATTTTTCGAGCCCATTCGATTGTCTTGCTTGTTCGGAATGGCTGGACCACCCTGTGTTTGTCGTACGGTTTTCTGAGCGGTGTAAGTATTTGCTCTACACGATTCCTTTTGCGGGGACGTTGTAGGTGGTCCTGCTCGTCGTTGCCGTGGTGGCGGTGGAGGGACTTTCCTTGCTGGGGCTTCTCGATGCAAATTAAGCGATGAAGCACGAACGGGGCCGGCACTTTTAGGCCCTTTCTCAGCCATGATGCTCGGCTCGTCCAGCAAAGTGGTGCTACTCTTCTTGAGCGATCGACTTGGAGGATCATTGTCTTCCAAAAGAATTCCCGGTCTATCCGTAGCTGACCGGGAAATCGGCAGGCCGTCTCGCCTAGGAGGGAGTCCGGGCTTGCGGCCAATGTGCAATGGAAGCGATTGCTTAGAGCTAGCTGGCGTACGAGGACTCGAGGATTGATCGCTGCTATAGGTCCCTGTACGGGGTGGAAGTCGGGGTTTGGAGTCGTCGGATAAGGGAGAGGCCTGGTTCGAACCAACTGAGGGAGAGTGGCTGAGAGAATACTTGTCGTTGGGGCGATCTCGTCCTGGTGAACGAACACCGCCGTGGCTTCCCATCAACTCGTTTATCAATTGTGGATGTTTCTGAGGCGGCGCTGGCGCGACATGACGTTTAGTAGGAGGTTCGGTAGGATCAGGAGGTTTTGTAGACCCCAGCATGACGGGTTTTCGAGGGATGGGCGGTTTCTGCGAGTTGTCTTCAACAGGGTTGTGGTCGTGGCTCGACTTTCGCGACGGAGGAAGCGTCCCATCTCTTGAATCCTTATCAGTCCCGTTTCCCGACTTCGCTGCATGCGAATTATCTGTAAACCTTCCAACCTTGTCTCTGACAGAGCCCGCTTCCAGGGGGCTTGACTCGGAAGCACCGTGGTCGATGCGGCCTGCGACAGCCGCAGTTTCCATGGTTTCACGCGGTCTGTTTCTCACATCAGGGGGACAGACTTGCGTCAAAGACGGTGTGGCTCCGGGAAAGTCGTCAGGCTGTCGACCGCTCGCGATGTTGATGTCGCGCAGTTCGAGGTGCGTGCAGAAAAAGACAAGGCGCGGTGTTCGCTGACATAATCAGATCTGATATAGTTGCATACGACAGACAGCCCGTAGAATTAGCCGTTTAACCGAGAATTGACCGAGGCGACGAATCAGAAGCCAGACTAGCCCCAAAAGGGCAGTGAGTTAGGGCTTTCTTCCCCGCGTCTTCAGAGCTCGTCGACCATCGTGAAACAAGCAACTGGAAGCTCCTGGGCTGCAGGGATCCCCCGACGTTATGCTCATTGCTTCCCCCAGTCTGCTCTTTATGATACTGGGCACATGGCCGTCCGCACTTCGTTCAATGTTGCAATGCCAAAACTTTCTCATATGTGTTGGCATCACTCGCTCATGAGACGCCATGTCTTCAAAGAGCGATGCTTCCCAGGGTACGAATCATTCAGCCGATTCTGTTTTTACAGATAGGTTGACGATGAACGAGATATCAGAAGCTGCAGCTCCTCGTCCTGTTGAGGGAGAAGGCTCCCAGCCTCGTCGCGAAAACCACCCCAGCTCGACCAATGCAGGCTCCGTTAAATGTACTCTCTGCGAAAGCTCCTTTAGGCGACCTGAGCATTTGAAACGCCATTTTCGCAGCCATACAAAGGAGAAACCTTTCGAGTGTGTCCAGTGTGGCCGACGTTTCTCGAGGACGTATGCGTCTCTCTATTTCTCTCCCAGCTATCACTCCTGTCGAGATCAGTCACGCTGACATGGGCCCGAATCTAGCGACACGCTTCATCGGCATGAGTCAAGTCACCATGCCATTAGCGCTGACGGAGGAAGGGACCATACGCACCGGATCACTGTCAAGACATTCCGCGCATGCTTTAATTGTGCAACGGCAAGAGTGCGATGTAGTGGAGGAATACCGTGCGGACGTTGCGATAATCGGTCACTCGGGTGCGAATATCCAACCGCGAGACGATCCAAAGCCAGGGCACGGAAGGAAGCATCGCAAAGGCAGTCGTCAATTAGAGGGAAGGAGTCGTGTCCTCAAGCCGCGCAAGGTTCTGCGAGTTTAGGGGGTGAAAACGGTGCACAGCTTGCCCAAGACGAACCGGAGTCGCCATCTCAACCACCGGCCTGTCAGATGACTCAATTCCAGATACAGTTGAACGCGCAGAATACGCCCAATGCGTCCTCCCAGAAGTCATCCAACTTGAATTCTCACGAGCCTGGTGAAAATCAGTCAAAAGGACCCTCGATACCTCAGAAAGATGCCGATACAGGAGAACGCAACTCCGATCTGCTATTTCGCCCATATACTGAGACGCCTGCTCAACAAGCGTATCTCAACCCGCCGACTTCTGGTGTACAGGGGACACTCCCGTCTGAGCCGGCAACCAGAGTTAGTGGTCATCTCGGAAATTCTCAACCCGGGGTGGACGACTCCAATGTCGATGCCGAAATGACGTCTGGAGAGAATGAACAAATGCAACTCGATCAACCGCTTCTGGACACATCAATACTTTCGATGAATTGGCTACCTAGCGATCTGTTTCCGGATGCCGTTGGCAATCCGCCGTCCTTACCCGAACTCTCATTGCAACCAAATTTGAACCAAGGGGAACTCTTAGACGGATCTCTGCCTTCGGTACCGTGGCCTCCTCCCATCATCAATGCAGACCACATCAGTCCACCTCTACCGGAGAGTATCCCCCAGACTTCGTCTGGAAACACTTCGCTTGGTACAGATGTCGAAAGCCCAGGTCAATTCTCCCAGGCGGTCTCGTCTCAGTCGGAGCCTCATGATACCACTACCCGCTCAGGCAATTACTACATTGATGGAGCTGGCAGCAGGCTCCCTAAATACAGGCGAAGACAAAGGCTCCTATCAAGGTCCTCGGCTGGTTCGGCTGACATTTGTTCACAATCAAGGAACGACTTGAATCCTGTGGTTGGCTTTCCGCTTGTTCAGGAAGTGGAAACGGGAACAGTGTCTGAAAAGAACACCAACCACCAGATCGAACCTTCGACATATGGAAATATTTATTCCAATTTCCTTCAGTTGTGCTGCACGGAAAACTTCATCTATCAAAAGTTCGAAACAGAAAGATTTCCCTCAGCCGCAAGCTTGACTGGCTTCATCCAAGCCTATTTTGTTTCCTTCCAGCCAGTATACCCTATATTCCACTCACCTACATTTAACCCAAACCGATGCCACTGGTTGGTGACGTTGGCAGTGTCTGCGATTGGCTGCCATGTTGCGGATATTCCTGAGACGGAGCAATGCACAGCAGTTTTTCATGAGTTCCTTCGGCGTGCTATAAATGTGGAGGTAAGAATGCGTCTACCATGCTGATGTATCCATCATCGCTGATTGCTGTATTGTTCCAGAAGGAGAAGCGTTATCCAGATCGAGCGCCTCTTTGGTTTCTTCAAACCATGCTACTCAATTGCGTTGGTCTGATTTATAGCGGTGGTGAACGAGCTAAGGCCTCTGGACTTAGCAGTTTTGCTGATTTGGTTAACTTTTCGAACAAAGAAAGGCTTTTGTGGGTGTCGAGCAAGTCAAAAGCCATGTCGACCAACACATCACTGGAGCCGAAATGGATGAAATGGATAGAAGATGAGGTCAGAAGACGAACTGGCTATTGCATATGGGTATCGTGACCTTTGCGGACATTATTGGTCTTCCAGTACTGATGGCATTGCAGCTTGTTGACTGCACGCTTGCATATCATTTTCACCACCGCCCGCTTCTCGCTCTTGACGATGGTCAGACTGCTTTGCCCTCGCACGAAAGTCTTTGGCAGGCAGACTCTGAAGAGGCGTGGACACGACTGTTGGATAAGCCTCAAGGTATTTCCTATGCAGTATAACTGGATATGAACCCCTTGCTAACACATTAACTTATGCAAGCCAATACGGATATCTCGCTTTATGATGCCGTTAATATCATGTTTATAGAGAAGAAACTTGTCACCGGAATCGCCGAGTACAGTCATACCCTGCTTATCCATGCTCTTTACCGTCGAATGTGGGAAGTAGGGGATCATTTCCGCCATCCCCTGTCTTTCTGGAACCCAACCGCTAAGAAGCAGCCTCGAGGGTCTGTTATCCCATCAGGAACTATTTGGCTCCCAGGCATTCCCTCATATTCGAAGTGGCGGAACAGTGCCTGCGATTGTCTGGATATTCTGCATTGGACGGCAAACAGCACCATCGCTAGGGCCGCTGGGTTAGAGCATCCTACTGTCCTGCATCTGCATGCCGCACGACTGGTCCTCCTTGCGCCTTTCCGGGAAATTAAGTCTCTTGCAACTTCGCTGGCGCTGGGGAAGATTCGCTGGGGTGATCTCCAACGGACGATCGAATGGCACTATATATGGCGCTGGGTCAAACACGATCAATACAAGGCTCGCCTCGCCATTATACATGCAGGAACGACCTTGTGGCACGTCCGGAGATACTCAACGAACGCGTTCCATGAGCCAATGGCTCTTTTCCTCGCGACACTTACGTTATGGGCCTATGGGTACTGCCATGGACAAATGACGCAACAGCCTAGACCCCATACTGAGTCCCGATCCGAACCATCTTTCATCCATCTGGACAGACCGTGCGATGATGAGCTGGTCCAGCTGTTCGTCCGCGAGGGCCAGACTATGAAGGGAAACGTTACCGGCGTGGGAGATATCTGTGCCCCTACTGGCCCTGAGCGAACCTTGCACGTTGGCTGTGAGGCGCTGGCCAGTCTCAGCTCATGGGGAATCTCAAGGAGATGCATTTCGACTTTGGCGGGACTTGCCCAGCAGGTTTCTGGCAATTCGATGGCGAACCAAAGCCGCGATATGGAAGGGATTAGTACTTTGGATTACAGTAATTGTGCTCAGGCATTGGAATATATATAAATGTAAATACACTGGAGGTGATTCAGCCCGTCATTTTCTTAGGGCCTAACTCTCCTTATATCTGCCTGAGGCCAAAACGTCAAGTGATGTAATGTCACCTGATACTATCTTATAGCTGCCTGGAGTTGCTCAACCATTCTCTCTGCCACATACAACCCAAGCCATGGATTCGGATCCAGTTGGCCATCAAGCCGAGCCAGAAGATCTCGATGAAAAGTGGGATACTCCCCGTTGATCTCTGCTTTGAAAAGCGTGACTTACTTGGTGCTAGATACCCCAATCGGCCACATAATCATTCTCCAACATTGCCGTTTCACGAGCTGTTCCTGAGCCTCTTCAACCCGTTAAGTGAAATAAAGAAGAAACCACCAGGCCCTCCCAATGCGCGCAGGAAAGCCGGTCCTCACGGTCAATCAAACACCAATCTCAACCCCCTCGAACGGCGACGCGATGTCATCGAGCGTTTCATCGCACGATGGAGGAAGGATGTTGGCGATGACATATACCCCGCATTCCGACTGATTCTCCCCGACAAGGACCGAGACCGGGCGATGTACGGGATCAAGGAGAAGGTGATAGGCAAGTTGCTGGTGAGGATCATGAAGATTGACAAGAACTCCGAAGACGGCTTCAGCCTGTTGAATTGGAAGCTGCCGGGCCAGACGGCTGCCACGCGGATGGCAGGCGACTTTGCCGGGCGATGCTATGACGTGCTCTCGAAAAGGCCGATGCGGACGGAAGTAGGGAGCATGCGGATTGGAGACGTCAATGAGAAGCTCGAGAAGCTGTCCGCAGCCTCCAAGGAGAGCGAGCAGCTGCCGATTTTGGCCGATTTCTATCGCCGGATGAACCCCGAGGAGCTTATGTGGCTGATCCGCATCATTCTCCGGCAGATGAAGGTCGGGGCGACGGAGCGTACTTTTTTTGACGTCTGGCATCACGATGCGGAGGGTCTGTATAGCATATCGAGTAGCCTCCGCCGTGTCTGCTGGGAATTGTACGACCCTAATATTCGGTTGGAGGCGGAGGATCGGGGAATTGGGTTGATGCAGTGCTTTCAACCCCAGCTGGCTCAGTTTCAGATGCACTCCTTTGAGCGGATGATTACTCGAATGAGGCCAACGGACGAGGACCCTGTCTTTTGGGTCGAAGAAAAGCTTGATGGGGAGCGCATGCAGCTCCATATGGAAAGCGATAACTCGGTACCCGGGGGCAAAAGGTTTGCCTTTTGGTCAAGGAAAGCCAAGGACTATACGTATCTCTACGGGAACGGTGTACACGACGAAAACGGCGCACTGACAAGACACCTGAAAGGCGCATTTGCAGACGGAGTTGACAGTATAATTCTGGATGGCGAGATGATCACCTGGGACCCCGAACAGGATGCACCTGTCCCGTTTGGCACACTCAAAACAGCAGCTCTGTCCGAACAGCGGAACCCATTTTCGCAGGGTCAGCGACCTGTGCTTCGTGTCTTCGACATTCTGTACCTGAACGGACAGGACCTGACGAAATACACGCTGCGTGACCGCCGGAATGCACTTCAGAAAACTGTTAAACCTGTCCACCGCCGATTCGAAATACATCCATATCAAGAGGCTACCGGCACAATGGAGGTTGAGACTGCACTCAGGACAGTAGTTGCCGAAGCTTCTGAAGGGCTCGTGCTCAAAAACCCCAGGTCACCGTATCGTCTAAACGAGAGACATGACGACTGGATGAAAGTGAAGCCTGAGTATATGACCGAGTTTGGAGAATCCCTTGACCTCATTGTCATCGGCGGATACTATGGCTCTGGCCACCGCGGCGGTGCCTTAGCCAGCTTCCTATGCGGATTACGGGTTGACGATGCGCATTCCTCGCAAGGAACAAGCCAAATGAAAAGCTACTCTTTCTGCAAGGTTGGCGGTGGCTTTAATGCTTCCGACTACGCAAACATTTTCCATCGTACTGACGGTAAATGGATGGACTGGAATCCCAAACGGCCTCCCACCGCGTATATCGAGCTTGCGGGCGGGAATGCTCAGCATGAACGTCCGGATATGTGGATCAAGCCCGAAGACTCAGTGGTGCTGTCTGTAAAGGCAGCGTCCGTGAATGTCAGCGATACGTTCCGAATCGGCTTAACCTTACGCTTCCCTCGTTTCAAGAAACTCCGGTCGGATAAAGACTGGAAAAGTTCTCTATCTGTACAGGAATTCCTGGATCTCAAAACAAACGTGGAACAGGAGCAGAAGGAGAAGGAATTCAGCGTTGATAACTCTCGCAGGAAACGGGTAAAGAGGACGACGAAGAAGCCTCTTGGTATTGCTGGGTTCGATGCGGATGCAGAGGCCAAGTACGCCGGGCCGTCTGGGCGTATATTTGAAGGGTTGAACTTCTGTAAGTTTTCTGCCCTAGTTCCGTGCATTGGCTGACAACAATAGTTATCATGACTGAATCCAGCGCGCCGGAAAAGAAGTCGAAGGCCGAGCTGGAGCAGCTTGTCAAATCCAACGGGGGAAAGTTCTATCAGACGCAGACGGCAGCCCCAGACACTATTTGCATTGCAGATAGAAGTAATAAATCCAATCTGATATTCCTGGCGGCTGGTTAACATGTTCGATAGGGACTGTGAAGGTAGCTTCGTTGGCGAAAAGCGGCCAGGTTAATATCGTCCGGCCTTCCTGGCTGCTAGATTGTGTCAAGCAGAACATTATAGACGCAGGCCTTTCTGACTTCCTTCTTCCTCTGGAGCCAAGGTATGTATACTGGTCAAGCTCAAAGTGACCAGCAGCACTAACTCGCATCAGACACATCTTCCTTGCCATCGGCGACAGGGAGGACGAAGCCAGGACCAACGTCGACCAGTTCATGGACAGCTACGCTCGGGACATAACAGTTGACGAGCTCAACGATGTACACATCCCAGGCCCACAACTACATTCGCAACATCCTGCTAACCGTACAAGATCCTAAAACAAATGGAAAAGAAAGAGAAGCCCGATGCCCACGAATCCATCGATACAACCGAAACCATCGAAACACTCAACTCGCACATCCAGGAACGAGTAAACACCGGCCACGAAGCGCCGACAACGTGGCTATTCAAAAGCCTAACGCTCCTGTTCCACCCGAGGACCCCAGAAGACAACGCGGACGAGCCGTGTCCCCCCGACACTAACACAGACGCCGCCGGGATGAACCAGCATCACCGCCTCCGCATGGCAAGAAACACGGCCTCATTCGCCGGCGCGAGTATCACGAGCCCCGTCGACAATCCCGACACCCCGCCCACCCACATAGTGGTCCATCCAAGCTGCCCGTCTGCGGAGGTGTCGTCACTCCGGCGCTCGTGGGCTACGCGCGGCAAGAAAATGCCGCATCTTGTCACCGTGGAGTGGATTGAGAAGAGCTGGGAGGAGAGAACGTTGTTGGATGAAGAGCGTATGTATCCTCCTTTCCTTCCTGTGAAGTCAATTCAATTTCGGGCGCTTGCGTCGATTGCGGCGGTTCCTGGCTAATTACGCTAATTGCGGGGTGTCTGGTACAGGGTATCGGCCTTCTGGGTGAGTTGGTTGGTTGGGAAAGGAGCAAAGTTTCTTGTTCCTTGTTGGTTGAGGTTTGGATATATACCCCGTTGCCTTTGGATCTGTCGAAACGTTCATCGTATGTAGGTGTGGGCTAGCCAGGTCAGATGTACAGTTCACCAAGCCGCAGAAAGTTTATATCTGCAGCGTCTGGTGGCGAGTATTACAACCGTATGCAAAGTAAATATGATACATGAAAAACGAAGCTTCATGATCGAATGACTGGCTGACGATTGAGGCATATCTCACTACATACGAGATGAAGTATCGAGGCTAAAGAACTGCCCATCTTGGAACATGCCACTATACCAACGCCCTCGCTGTATGCGTCCAAAAAAAATAGCACAGTAAAAAATACGAGATTCACCTCGCCCAGTCACCACATTCCACAGACACCCCGACCCACCGCAACGGGACCGCACCATCACCACCACCGCAATCACCGAAAGCGACGAGATGATGTGGACCGTTTTTACGGGGCGGACGCCAGATTTGCGCGCGCGTGGGAATGTCGTCGCGCAGCTTGCCGTTTCGTCGCATGTTCATCTCCAGGACGACCATGCGCAGGAAGTCGCTGTTTTCCCTGGGCTCGCGCTGGCGGGCGGTTGGGACCATCTCGGGCCCATACGGGAGATCGCCATCTATGGCGGAGAAGTGGAAGCCTGCTTTCCTTCTGCCGCGGGTGCCTGACGGCTGATAGGTTTGCATCTGGATCGAGACGGGGCATGTGTTGCCTGTTGTTTCCGAGGACTCGGGGGGGTGTTCGTTGTAGATGTGCATCTCCGCCGGCGAGACTGTGATTGGGTTTAAATAGCGTCGTAGTGCTGGAGAAGGCGGCTCGTTCATCGGTGGCGGCCGGCGGTCATCTGTCAGTTTCGGGGTGATGGTGAACAGAGACCGAGTGAGGAAGTCGTCCTGATGGATCGGGGGAGTTGCGAAGGTGGACACCGTCTGCGCGGCAGACTTGATGGCGCGTAGTGAAGCGGTTAGGTTCGATTTGAACGAGGATCCCAGGCCCGGGGATGATCGAGGCGCGCTTGAAGGTTTTCGCGCGTTGATATCTGACCCAGGAGGGTCATAAACAACGGGGTCTAGTCTGGTTCCCGGCGCCTCAGCTTCAAGAAGGGGATGATCGGACGCGCAGTTTTCTGAATGCGACGGCTTCCGGCCTCTCCTTTCTGGGTGACTTCTTTGGCTGGACGGAGGGGATGAGAGCGGAACACTAGACTGCGAGTCCAAATCATGCTCCAGCGATGGCGTGGACTCTGTGGAAATGGAATGAAGCGAAGCAGGCGGCGTTTCAGTGTCGCAGTCATTTCCCGTGGATTGCTTGTCATTCTCCTCTGGGGGACTGAGGAGAATGTCGAGCGCAGTGTTGCTCGGCGCATCCGCTAACTGGTCGCCTCGCAAGTTAGCCCCTTCCAAGACGAATTTACTGAAATCCTCTGCACGGCTACGTTGCGGTAGTCTCCGAGAGCCCGCCCAGTTCCGCCGGGGAACAGGAATCGCCGTGGCTTCCAGAACCGAGGCGATTGAGTTGGACAATGGACGGTCGTTTACGGCGGCGGATGAGCGCCGCGAGAGGGTCCTTGAACCCCTCGTGGTCTGTTTACCATTGCCTGCTGCCTCCTGGCATATCGGCGTCGCTCGCGGGATACATTTCGGGGGAACCACGACGGGACTTGTGTTCGTAGTCCCGGAATCAACGGCACCGGGTAGACGGAGACTATCGGTGTCATGCGATGGGAACAACGCATCGTCGGCTAGATTCGAGGCATGGCTTCTTGTCGCAGGGTGGTTGGCTGTCTTTTCGGACGAAGTAGAATTAAACAAGAAGACTCTGGGCACCATGATGTTCAGGACTTCGGACCATGACACTGCTCAATATGACGTTTCCCGGGCCTGACGAGGCGCTCTGATCGAGAGCCTGGGCGAGATACATGGATGAAGGAGAGTCGCAAGGAGAGAGGGAGACTTCCAGGCCGAGAGATGTGTTGTCGAACGAGCCTGGTGAGTTGGCAGGTGAAAGGGGAGGGTGATTGGCCCACAGGATTCGGAAACGCCAATGGGGAACGGAGCGGGTAGCGGTGGGCGTGACGGATGCAGGCACGCGACAGTCACAGGGCAGGTCTCGGTGAAAGGTAGCTGTTGGGGGTGTCACTAGGGCGAGGATCAGGTATACGGCAGGCAGGAGTGAGAGAACGGAGGAGGTGAAGTACTACTGTACATGTACACCTGTACAGGGATGATCTCGTAGGGCGATGCAGGAGGCAGAGGCAGCAGGTGATCTCGTGATCTCAGCTGACGGTTCGTAATGGTGTGTGTAATGTTACCGTCCCCTTGCCTGTTGCGGTCATGCCGGATGCCGCTAGTCCCAAGGCGGCTGCGAGGACCGAATCTGACAGCGATACTTGTAACGGTAGCGGTGTAACATCGTAACGGGCGTAACACCACCCTCCGTCGTGCTGAGTCAGCATGTCCTCTGGTTCGTGATATCGCCAAGCACTTGGCCGGAGGAGAGAGGCGCTGGCTTGGTTGGCGTCGCTCGCGGCAAAAGTCCCTCCTCCGCTCCTGATCCCGCTCTCTCTCTCTCTCTTTCTCTTCTCGTCTCCTGCTTCTCTCCCCCGTTCTCTCCAGGTATTTATGCCTCCCGTCTGCTTCGCCCCCTTCATTCCCCATTGCCTCCGTCGCTACATCTCCCCTGCCAGCCTGTTCGTTCCCCATATACCCCCACCTCCACTGCGGATCATTTCGCTCCTGGCCGATGGCTGAGTGCTTGCCAGTCTAGGTCAGTGATGCGTTGATGGGTCATTGCCCGCAGCCCTGAAGCTTGTTCCAACCACAGGATATCATGAACCATGGCTTGATTGCCCACTAGACTCACCAAGCTGATGCGTGAATGATTACTCTAGCTCCCCCCCCCCCCCCTAATGCTAGCGACTCGTCTCCGCCGTCCGCTTGATTGTCGCAGCGCCATACCGGACTGCTAATACGACGTCTGCTCAACATGGTCCATTCCGACTCTGCGCTTCCCCAATAAGTCATACCCGATAGACTGCACAGCAAGGATGGACGACGAGCCCTCAGAAAAGCCCTTGGGATTAAACCAGGAGCCCGCCGGGGAGGATCCCGCTGCGAAGCAAAAAGGGGCCATGGCAAAGAGACGCTGTGTCAGTACGGCCTGTATTCCCTGTCGCAGGAGAAAATCCAAGGTATCTATCTGCATATTGCCCGCACCTCCTGTTCTACTTGAGGACTAACTGTCATGTTCTCCGAAGTGCGACGGAAGTCTCCCGAGCTGCGCCGCCTGCTCCTCCGTTTATCGCACGCCCTGTATGCCCATCGCCCCAGCGGAACCCCGAGAAAAGAGCGATCACTAATTCGTCCTAGGCGTCTATGACCCAAACTCCGACCACCGCCGGAAGGGAGTCTACAAGAAGGATACCCACACGTTGCGAACGCGAAATACAACGTTGCAGACTTTGATTCAGGCCATTGTGAACTACGACGAGGAGGACGCTTTCGAGTTGGTACGGCAGATCCGATCCTCCGACAGTTTAGAGGACGTCGCGGAATCGGTTAGTGCTCGCGAGAAGGGCATAATAGCCACGGAAGATGCGGCACCAACGAGCGAGGACGATATGGCTCCGGCCGACCAGTTTGAGTCGGAACTAGTGGGCAAAACGAGCGAGCTCATGGTGGGTGGTTCGCGCAAGTTCATCGGAGGCACCTCCAACCTCATCTTCTTGCCGCCTGGTTCGGAGTTATATGAGTTCAACTCGACCCAGGATAGCGGAATTTCCCCCCAGGACCAAGAGTATTCCGTGGCTACGTGGACGAGAGTTACCGACAACGAGCAGCTGATCAATCATCTCATGACAATGTACTTTACATGGCACTACCCATTCTACACCACCCTCTCCAGGGATCTCTTCTATCGTGACTACATCCGTGGAGTGTCTAGTCAATACTGCTCGTCGCTGTTGGTCAACATTATGCTGGCCCTGGGGTGTCACTTCAGCACCTGGGAAGGCTCTCGCGAAGACCCTAAAAGCTCTGCCACGGCCGGAGATCATTTTTTCAAAGAGGCCAAAAGGCTGATCTTGGAGAATGATGAGCACGTGATAGCGAAACTCTGCACCGTTCAGGCTCTGGCGCTCATGTCCGTACGGGAAGCTGGCTGTGGTCGCGAAGGCAAGGGCTGGGTTTACAGCGGCATGAGCTTCCGCATGGTTTCCGATTTGGGTCTCAATGTCGACGCGTCCAACCTCGGCTGCCGCAGTCTCAACGACGAAGAGATAGACGCACGTCGAGTTACTTTTTGGGGCTGCTTTTTCATTGATAAGTTCGTGGTTTCCCGAAATTTCTGCTGCTGAACAAATTGCTGACTATCTCAGATGCTGGTCTAATTATCTTGGTCGCCAGCCCCAGTTTTCTGTATCCAATGCCAATGTACCGAAGATGGATGCCCTTCCAAGAGAGGAAGCTCAGCTGTGGACCCCATACACAGACGTTGGTGTAGGCCATGAGCATACCCAGCCTTCGCGGATTAGAGCGGTTGCTTTGCAGATTTCGAAATTGTCTGAAATCAGCGGCGACCTGCTGGTGTTCTTCTATCGCCCAACACCTACTGAGCAAATTTCTAAGCAAGGGGAGCTCAGGAAACTCAGCGAGATACACACGAGGCTGGAAGCATGGAAAAAGGACCTGCCAAAAGAACTGGACCCCAAGGAAGGACAGTTGCCTCAGATTCTGGTCATGCAGTAAGTTCGCTCTGGTATTTATTATTTCGGCGGAAGAGGATACTGATTACTGTGCAGCATGTTCTACCAGGTTCTACTCATCCACCTCTACCGCCCCTTTTTGAAGTACACGAAATCAACCTCACCTCTTCCCCAGCACGTTTCGCCCCGCAAGCTGTGCACACAAGCAGCTTCCGCCATTTCGAAACTTCTTCGAATCTACAAGCGTTCTTACGGGTTCAGCCAAATCGTCAACATCGTCGTCTACATTGCACACACTGCCTGCACAATTCATCTCCTCAATATGCCTGAGAAGAACGCCCAGAGAGATGTTATCCACGGGTTGAGGCATCTGGAAGAGATGGCTGAGAGTTGGCTCTGTGCTCGGCGTACCTTGCGCATTCTGGACATATCAGCGAATAAATGGCAGATTCAGTTGCCGAACGAAGCGGCGGCTATCTTCGAGCGGACGCATACCAAATGGGGATCATGGGGATCGTGGGACCTAGTGACATCGCCTACTAGCTCTGATGAATCCCCTACCGTGGGCACCGCTCAGCCTTCAGGCGCGATGGCAGGCAAATTTTCGTCACTCGGAAGCGACCTTCCCAGTGGGAACGTCGAACCGTCCGCTCAGGGTCCTGCCGACATGGTTGGGTTGGTGGCGCCGCAATACCAGCCAGAACCGTCGATTCCAACTTCAGTGCCCACCGTACCAGCAGCCCAAAGGCCAGCAAGTGCCCAGGTTCCGCAGAATGAGCCTCCCTTACCGGAGCCGACCTACTTGAGACCGGCAACCCACATGCTTTATCCCATCCAATCTGTTCCGCACTCTCAGGATGACGGCTGGTATGGCAGTCAAGAGAACCAGCTTCAGAAGCAAGAAACCTCGGCGGGCACGAATGCATCTTCAACGACCGGCTTCGATCCGGCAGAGAGTCTGGTCGAGGAGAGCCAAGATTGGTGGTCGCGTAACCCAACCACGTTAAATCTCCCGGTAGAGAACTGGGATGGATGGCAGCACGGCCTGCCGGGGACAACAAGCGATCTCCGCTACGAGGGCAATATGCCGACGTCCGGGATTAACAACGGTCCGGGGATATCGCAACCGCTGAGATTCCCGGTCAGCGTACCTCCGCCCAACACCGCACCGCCTGGATACAACGAGATGTTGTTCCCGAGGAATTTCCCGCAATGATGTGAGGAGGGTTCGGCGCCAAAGTGATTTCATTCTGTCACGAACACGAATTACGGAATGCTAGGCGTTTTAACTTTTTTTTTTTTTTTTAAGTTCAGCCTGCTTGCTGTTCTCTCTTGGGGTTTGGCGCGATTCTTCGACATTCGCAAAGGGTGGCTGTTTGATTTCTGACTGCGTTTTGGTCCGTACTGGGTTGCCGTTCGTTGTGGCTATATATACTGGCTCAGTGTGGTCTGGTTACTGGGTTCTGTAGTGTACTGGCTTAGTTAGGCTGCTTGAAAACTTAATGGGAGCCTTTGGCAGAGCTTGCATTGCACATCTGGATGGGATATCGTAGGAGTCAGAATCATGATTCATTGGCCTGTACCTATGCCCAGCCTATATAAGAAAAGTAGATAGGGACATCTAAACGTATCACCATGGTATCACTGCGGAAGTTAGCACCTGCCTGCAATCATACCCCAGATTGGGCAGAAACTCACCAGGAAATAATCAGCAACCGGTTTCTTCGCAGGCATCCCCCTCGTATCCTGCGCCGCGGCCTCAAACACCCTATACCGGCGGCCGGGACTAGCAACGTTCGACTGCGCCGGGCCCAGAATCCCATTACTCCGACCATAGTCGCCATTAGCCCTGGACACGGTGCCGCCGCCGGAGGCGTCCTCGCCGAGCTCCAGGATAGCGGCGACGTTGCCGCAGCGGTAGCAGTAGTTCGGGGCGGACCAGACGGTGACGATGCCGCCGTCGAACATCTCCTTGTAGCCCTCCATGACGAGCTGGTGGGCGCGGGCGATCAGTGACAGGTCGTTTTTGTAGTTGAACTGCTTGACGATGTCGCCGCCGAACAGGAACCCCGCGCCGCGCGGGCTCAGCCCCCAGCCCTCGATCTCGTCCGGGTCCGACCACAGCAGATCGCACATCGCGCCCTCGTGCGGCACCTCTTGTTTTCGGTCGATCAGCCGAATCTTGTCCACCGTGTCGATCGTCGGCGAGAGCCCGCCGTGCACGCAGAGCACCGCGCCGGTCCGGCTGGCTCCGCTGGATGTCCCGTTGCCGGAGGACGCGCCGGTGCCGGGCGGGCCTGAGCGGGTCGGGGTTTGGCTTTGCGCCGGGGCGGTGATGTCGCGTGGGGGGGAGATGTTTCTGGAATCGGAGGATGTGTCTGAGGAAGCGCGCTCTCGCTGTTTATATGTGGTCATGGTGACTTCGCCCTTGGAGTTCAGCACCTCGGTCTCGAGCTCGCCAGCGCTAATCGGCATCGTCGACTGCGAGGGGTCATTCATGCCGGTGGGCGTGGGCTCGAGGTCGGAGCTGGCGCCGAGCACAATCGCGCCCAGCGCCAGGTAGTCGAAGACCTCGCAGCAGTAGCGCCAGACGTTGGCGCTGCCGTATTTGCGGATGCATTCGTCGTAGAAGCCGTAGACGGTCGTGATCTGGCGCGACTCGTGGTTCCCGCGGATGAGGGTCATGCGGTCGGGGTAGCGGACTTTGAGGCAGAGGAGGAGGAGAAACGATTCAAGCGAGTAGAAGCCGCGGTCGACGAAGTCGCCCATGAACAGGTAGTTGGTGTCGGGGACGTCCCCGCCCACGCGGAACAGCTCCATCAGGTCGTGGAACTGCCCGTGGATGTCGCCGCATATCGTGACCGGCGCGTCCACCGACACCACGTTGCCTTCCTCGATCAGCAGCTCGCGCGCCTTGTAGCACAGTTCGCGGACTTGGGCTTCGGGTATTAGCCGGCAGGCTCGGAGCAGCGCGATCGCCCTGGACGTGCGTGTCAGCTCGCAGGTTGATTTTTCCTGGATTGTCAGAGGGGCCGTACTTGTCTAGATCACTCATGGTGTCGCGCAGTGAGAAGCCAACCGGTGGAGTGATAAGCAGCTGGTATCAGCGAGGTGAGCCAACGGCCCGGAGAAGGAAAGGCAGAGACAGAAGAAGGCTATGTTTGGGAGAGCAGGAAGGTCATTTTCATCCGGAGAGGACAAGGCAGGGGGTAACGCGAGAGAGAGAGAGAGAGAGAGATTGTATCGAGATGAAAGACAGACACTCTCTGCTGCAGCGTTGCCAGATTTGGTCGATGGCCTCACCGCCAACAGCGATAAGATAAGATCGCCAAGGAACCTCGTTTTCGGAGAGTTCGCTCGCAGTGCTGCTCTTCTCTCTCTCTCCTCCGCTGACATCTCCTCCGCCATTGGAGAGCCATGTCTCTCCTTTGACCTCTGATTGTTTGACCAAAAGGTAGGTCGACGCTTATTCCGAAGGATTATCCCTGTTCTGAGTATATATCCAAGGTACCGCTTGTCCGTGGACACCCTCCAATGCCGACATAGTCCCAGTTTACAAGAGATTGCCTCCACGTCCAACATGCCATCACATTTACATCCCCGGTCGCGGTCGACCACCTCCCTCTTCGCCGCCACTCTCCTTGCATCCTTCACCGTCGTCGGCCTTCCGCACCTCTTCCCCTGCCCCGCCCCACGCCGCACCCTGGCCGACTCAGAGATGATGGTGACAGCCGACGGGCAACAAGTGCAGCGGATCCGGAGGAGGCGGAGGAAAGATGCGAATATGCCTGATCAGGACGGGCGTATGCCGCCGGGTCAGTCACCGCCGACGGGCGACGAGGAGGTGTCGACATTCCTGCAATTGGAGGAAGAGGCAGAACGGTTGGCCCATGTGCGCAGAGAGTGTCCGGTGCCGAAGCCCGGGGGAAGAGTTGGTGAGCTCCTAGGGTTCAGGAGCCGTGGGGATGAACAGTTGCAGCGGCAGGGGAGGACGGGGTTTTCAGGCTCAGATGCGTCTGGTCCGGAGAACCGATAGTAGGGGGATGACGACGACGGACAATTCCTCTCAAAAGAATTGGGAACTGGTATAAGTTACGAGCTTTTTTGTTTAGAGGGCTGTTCGAGGGTCATTTATATCCATGTACAGATAGATAGAGAACCACAGCTGCTTATAATAAGGGTATGCCAATTGACGAACCAAAATCCATACTATTATTGCGTTAAATTGTAGAATAAATATGTGTATTGGGCTGTCACGTTGTAGTCTGCCTGGTGTTGTCCTTGTAAAGCGGCGGCTGTGATTGGCTCCTCAGCCCAGGTGAACCTGAACACCTCAAGACTGCTAGTAGACTGCCCCATGGACTGCCATGGACTCGAATCACTGGATTTCCGACCTCTGCCTGAATCCAAGGCATACAAAATGGATAGCCCCTCTCGTCCTCTTGGGCGACGCTCTTCTGTGTGTTCTCATTGTCTGGAAGATCCCATGTGAGCACGTCACCACTGTTGGCGATATCCTGGCTAACTTGACATAGACACAGAGATCGACTGGACAACATATATGGAGCAAGTTTCTCTCTACATCTCCGGCGAACGGGATTACACCCTGATTAAAGGGTCTACTGGGTCTCTGGTGTATCCCGCTGCCCACGTCTACCTGTACTCCCTGCTCCACAGCCTGACCGATGGAGGTCGCGACATTTTTCTGGGCCAGATATTCTTCGGCGTCCTCTACCTCGCTACCCTGACGGTTGTGATGGCCTGCTACAGACAGTCGGGAGCTCCGCCGTATCTTTTTCCGCTTCTGGCGCTTTCCAAGCGGCTCCATAGCGTTTTCGTTCTGCGGCTTTTCAACGATGGTGCTGCTGCGTTTGCCATGTGGACTGCTATATTCCTGTTTCAAAATAAAAGGTGGACTGCTGCGACAATTGTGTGGTCTGCTGGGGTTGCGATCAAGATGACTTTGCTGCTCCTTGTCCCCGCCATTGCAGTGATTACGGGGCTTAGTTTATTGCTTACGCGCAGTGTTGCGCTTGGGCTTGTTGCCCTACTTGTCCAAGTAAGTCGTCTAGACGATGGAGCCCTGTTATTCGCCTGCTACGAGTGCGGTAAACTGACTGCACTAGGTCCTTCTCGCAGCTCCCTTCCTCCAAAATAACCCTGTTGGGTACGTTTCGCGCGCTTTTGAATTCACAAGGCAGTTCATGTTCAAGTGGACGGTCAACTGGAGATTCGTCGGCGAAGATCTCTTTCTATCCCGGGGATTTTCCCTATCCTTGGTAGCGGTGCACATTTCCCTGATCGGCCTCTTCGCCGTCGTATTCTGGCTAAGGCCGGCCGGTTGCAACCTATTTGAACTCGCACGGAACATGCTCCAGGGGCGCCAACGTGCAGCGACCCTCTCGAAATCATTCATAATGACAGTGACTTTGACGTCTCTCGCAATCGGCCTGCTCTGCGCGAGGTCCCTCCATTATCAATTCTTCGCTTATCTCTCCTGGGCCACGCCCTTCCTCCTCTGGCGAGCGGGTTTCCATCCAATTCTCTTATATACCGTGTGGGCAGCGCAGGAGTGGGCTTGGAATGTGTACCCCAGTACCAGCATCAGTTCCCTCGTCGTTGTCTTGTCGCTGTCTGCCCAGGTTTTCGGCGTTTTGCTGAATGGGGCGACCGCTTTCGATAGTACGCGGCTAAGGTATAGCGGTGGTACCAAGCAGCGTGTTCAATAAAAAGCCTCCAGCATAGGATACCGGGCCGTGGGTTCAGGCATCCGAGTCAGACGAAGGCATTTTACCCACGACAGAGTCCTCTTCATCTTCGTCGGACGGAATGATTGACTGCTTCCCAAACTCCTTCGGCCTGGAAATAATCAGTATCTTCCATGTATAGCTACTTGGCGTCCAACTCACCAGTACGGCGCTTTTCGCCATTCCTTCTCGTCTCGGACAATGTTCACAATTTCCCCTGCGAGCTTGTTGTCGCGATCCTGAATGGCCGTGGTATCGATCAGAACGTAGGATCCGCGCCTCATCCAGATAGTCGATCGGAAGCGCGCAGGCAATTCTACCAGAACGGATTCCTTGGAGGGCAGCTCGACCTGATAGACGTTGTTGCCTGTCGCCTTGATGACCCGGGCGATGCGCTGGCCTTCTGACAACTGGTCGGGTGGGGTCAGGGTCTCTTCGGCTGTGGCGAGGACTTTTCTTCTCGGCGGCGCCATTGTGATATTGGGCAGGTGTTGGTTGTGGTGATGGGACGAGAAGCGAAGATTTTAGCGTCGGGCGGATTGCATAGTGGATCCCGGACCCTCTCATCCCCAAAGGTTCAGATCTATCTATGTACAGGTTACAGTTCGGTCTACGCCTGAGCATATAGTACTCTCTGTATGGAGTAAGAGGGCAACAGCCATCACGGGCAGGTTCCACGGTCTAGCCTCTAATCCCGATAGCCTCCAGCCAACTCTTCCAATCGCCAATAACCAGTCCCTTTCGTGACATCATGGCCATGACGCACCCAGCCCCTCAATTCCGGCCAAATGGCATATCTTGTTGAGGTCCGGATGCGGTCAGCATGTCCACGATCTGGTCTGTAGTCTGACGTGGTCTGATGTGTCTGATGCCCGCTTCCCCCGCGTGTCTCAACTACTAGACTGCCGGTTACAGCTCGAGTGCTTGTACATCCTATCTGTCGACCCAATTCCCGCTTGCCCATTGACAGATTCTCAATTGCATTTCCCTGACCCATCATGGCTGACAAAAGCCGTCAAGCCGGCGCGTCCGACCTCGAGATCCTCGAGGAGCCGGACTGGGCGCAATCGCACAGCCATTGGGTCGGCACTCGTGGTCGGGATAACCGTTTCATGGGAATGACGCATAGTGGAGATGAATGGTATGAGGAGCTCGCACACGCTGCACAGGAGAAGTTCAATGACCTTCGGGAGAAGGTGAAGAGGGGGGAGTTGGTGACTGTGCGTGACATGATGGCGAAGCAGCAGGTGCGTCTCAATTATGTCTGTTTGCGGCATGAAGAGCAATCTAACCACTGGATAGGACTTCCATATTGAACGACCAGAGGTTCACCCTGGCTTCTGGCGATATGTCTTGCATACAACGGAGAGTTTCATCAAGGAGGAGCAGCCATGGGCAATAAACCAGAAAAAGAGAGAGAAGCAAGCCAAAGCGAAGGAGGAGGAGGACCGGAAGAAACAGGAGATGGAGGAGAAAGCGCAGCAGCAGCAACAGCGTAAGGCACGACAGGGCCAACAGCAAGGCCAAGATGCCGATACCCAGGAAAAGATGGACGTCGACCAAAAAGGCGACGAGGGAACGGGCGGCAAGGAAGAGCCCGCCGGCCCCAAACTGTCGCCAGGAGAGCAAGCGCTGCTGGAAGTCCTGCGACATGAGCAGCTCTACAGGTCGTCCATGAAACGCGATACTGGCAAAGGACGCTCTCCGTTCCATGATGAACAGCTCCCAGAGCAGGTCGATGAGGCCGATCAGTTTACCCCCGACAGTTGGATTCCACGAAGCGATCAGCTGATTCGGTTGACGGGGAAGCATCCCTTGAACGCTGAAGCGGATCTCACGACCCTGTTTGACGCCGGTCTCATCACCCCGTCCCCAATCCACTACGTCCGCAACCATGGGGCGGTGCCGCACCTGCTGTGGGAGAACCATCGGCTGGAGGTCACGGCGGGCAAGCAGCAGGTGTATCTCATGGATGATCTGGTAAAGCAATTTGACAGTATCAACATACCCGTCTTCCTGGCGTGTGACGGCAGTCGGAGGAAAGAGCTGAATATGATGAAAGCCACTAGGGCATTTAATTTCACCGGCGCTGCCGCGGGCTGCTCGTTCTGGAAGGGCGTTTTGCTTCGCGACGTCCTCCGTGCAGCAGACGTAGACAAGCTGACCAGGGAGTACCCTGATTCGCGGCTTTGGGTTCATTATGAAGGGGCGGATGAGCTGTCCGAGGGAAAATATGCGACTTCTGTCCCGCTGCAATACATTATGGACTCCAATAACGACGCCATGCTTGCATACAAGATGAACGACCACCCTATCCCGCCTGACCATGGATATCCTCTGCGGGTAATCCTGCCCGGCTGGGTGGGCGCGCGGTCGATCAAGTGGTTAACCAAGGTCTGGGTCAATGACCGTGAAAATGACAGCCATTACTACATCTACGACAACCGACAGCTCCCTAGCTTTATCACGGATCCCGAGTCAGAACTCGCGGACATCATGTTCCGCCATCCGAACACGATCTGCAACGAGCAGATGCTGAATTCGATTACCGTGAGGCCTGCTCAGGGCGAGAAAATCGACCTAGTTAATGTCAAGAAGGGCAAGCAGTATCGTGTCGAAGGAATTGCGTACAATGGGAGCGGCGAGGAGGTGGACAAGGTCGAGATCAGTTTGGATGGAGGAGAGACCTGGCTTTATTGCGTGCGCAAGGTACGTTCGAGCTTTATTTTAGGTGGGATCTCCTCGTATCCTCTGTACTGACTGAACCTCAGTATCCTGAGGCGCCCATTCGACACGGTCAGAAGTTCTGGACCTGGCTGCACTGGCATATCGATCTCGAGGTTACTAGCCTGATCCGCGCGGAAAGCATCATCGTCCGCGCGTTCGACGTGCACAAGAATACGCAGCCTCCTAAGCCTGTGTGGAACATTCAAGGGTAAGCTGCTGGCTTCTGCCGTTCTGCTTGGTTGAATCCAGGGCTGACAACGGCAGAATGATGAACAACTCCTGGTACGAGGTTAAACCCGAAGTCTTCGAGGAACCGGAGAATGAGGAGGCGTATCTGCTCTTTCGCCATCCGGTCGAACCCGGCAATGGTCCCAATGGATGGATGAAGCAGCCCCCCGAGCAGAAGATCGAACAGGTCAGACGGGAAGCAGCCTCCCCGGAGAAGCAATTCACACGGCAGGAAATCGAGAAACACCACACCGAGGATGATTGTTGGATTGTTGTCGGTGGGAATGTATATGATGCTACTAGTGTTTTAGCTGGCACCCGGGTGGGAAGGGCCCGATTCTGGCGCATGCTGGCGCTGTGCATCTGGAAACGAACGAGGAGTTTGAGGGTATTCATGATGATTTCGCGAGAGATAAGCTCAAAGGTCGGTCCCACCCCATCCTTTATAATGGCCATTTTGCCAGAGCTTCGTCATTGACATCACTGTAGAATGCATCCTTGGAAAGGTCACGACTAAGGCAATGGACTATATGAAGAAGGATTCGGGGATGAAAGCGAAGGAAAGAGCAGAATCCGGAGATTTCGACCCAGACATCGCGCTGAATAAGCACAAGTAAGTTGACCATGCTACCTACCTACCTATTGAGGTACTGATGATGCTGGATAGATGGGTGCAAGCCAAGCTCGTCAACAAAGTAAACGTCTCCCCCGACACAAACCGCTACACGTTCGGGCTTCCTCCGCCCGCCAAACGACTGGGCCTCGAAATAGGCCAGCATTTCCAGATCGGCTTCCACTTCGTAGACCGGCTCATCGTCCGAACCTACACGCCGGTCCGGCCGGTCATGGACGGCGAGGACGACGGGACCTTCGACCTCGTCGTGAAAACGTACTACCCGGACGAGAACCAGCCCGGCGGAACCCTGAGCAACATCATGGACTGTCTCCAGATCGGCCAAGAGATCGAGGTGAAGGGCCCCGCGGGCGAGATCCGCTATCGCGGCAACGGCCGGTTCATCATGGACGGCGAGCCGTTCATGTTCGACAACATCACGCTGATCCTGGGAGGGTCGGGCGTGACGCCCGGGTACCAGGTGATCTCGCGGATCCTGCGGGAGAAAGACGACCATACGAAGCTCAAGGTGATCGACGCGAACAACACGCAGGCGGATATCCTGCTGCGCGGCGACTTCGACGAGTTCTCGCAGAAGTACCCCGACCAGTTCGAGATCGTGCATGTGCTTGCGTCCCCGGATGAGCAGTGGACGGGGCTCAAGGGGTTTGTCACCAAGGAGATCATCCAGCAGCATGCATTCGAGCCGGGGGAGAAGAACGTGGCGCTGCTCTGCGGGCCGCCGGTGATGATTCAGAAGGCGGTTCTGCCGGCGCTGAAGGACTGGGGGTATGAGGAGGACAAGAATGTGTTTGGATTCTAGGGCTGTTAGTCGATGGTACAGGAGAAAAGGAACGTAATTGCAAGCGTAGCGGTACCTTATTAGGGCTAGGCCTCCGCCTGTCTCTCTCCTGTATGATGGCTTCCTGCAGGTGGCTTTAGCATCACACACCACACTTCATCCATCTCTCAGACTCATCCCCTGACGACATGCTTCACCCATCGATTATTTCCCACCCAACAGCGTCCTCCCTTTATCGACGAAATCTCGGAAATCACGTCCCTGACGCGTCCCCTCGCGATCAGTTGCCTCCAGACCAGAGCCCCAGAAACGTCAACGAACCGACATTACTATGGCTTCAGCTAGCCATCCATCGACCCCATCCCAGGGGAACCGGAGACAGAAACAACAAGAACCAGGGAGCCGACATTCCCGACACAATCACCAAATTCGAGATCCCCAAATCACGAAGCTCACGTCCCGGGCGAACTACCGTCGTTGGGAACGGGAGAGGCCAGAATCACTCTTGGAATCTACGACGTCGACGGAGTCATCAACACAACCCTCCCAGACCCCTCTCAAAACCGACCCCGAATACCATGTCTGGAAGAAGGCCTCCAGAAAATGTCACTCACTGGCTCATGATGCAGATTAACGACAACATTTTCGACATGGACCAAGTCGAAGTCAATACTATCACAATTTGCCGATGACATGGTGAACACAATCGGGACGGCCGTCCTCGGCAGAAAAGCCAGCTGGCGAGTAGCGGCGTGGTTTGACCTGCTCAGTCTGGAGCGAGAGCATTTCGGGACCATCGACCAATACGTGACTGCGTTCAGACAGAAAGCTGGGAGCTCTGCAATAGCCTCCAGATGCCGCTGACCACCCTACCAGTGCATTTTGACTATACTTTTGGGAATCAAGGACGAGATGATGTTTTTTTTTTCATATCAAACTCCACTCCTTCGATGATGAATCCCCGGATATGTTGACCTGGGCTGATTTCGTCAAGTTCTGTAGGGAGGTTAAGGATCGCTCCGTCATTGTTGATTGAGCTTGCTTGCCGACGTGGATAAACAGAATCACAGCTTTATGCAGTCCTCCGGGCCGGCTACCGGTATCAGAGGCCAGGCAAGAAAACATCAGCGTTGCCGGGGAGGCAGGCACACCAGGTGGCGTCCACTTGCCAGGAAGATGACCGCCTAAGGGTATTGTACGATTACTGAATTGGGAAAGGAATTTGGCTTCAAGAAAATAAGAAAAGACAATGGATTCATGGTCGGCGAGCCTAGAGGGAGGTGTCAGATTTGGGTTGGTGAAGTATTAGCATTATTTATTATTCTGCTATACTTAATATCAAAACCAGTCCAACAACGATGGTATACATGTAATAACATGCTGGCAACACATTGCCTCCGCAGGCCGAGTATCAACCAAGCCTAGAAGATAACAAGACTGCAACAACGAACGCTTCCCCGACGCCGGCATCCAATCCGAGACATATCGACATGACAACCCGGAGTCCGGCGGGGAATTTAAAAGGGAATCATAAAGCCAAGGCGGATATAAAGTAAAGAAACTGAAGCGAAAGTATGTAGCAAGACAAAAGAGAAGAGAAAGGCTGGTATATAGAAGAATGCTCACGGCGGCGAAGCTGGATGCGCAACCTTGGCGTTCTGGCGAGTAACGACTATAATGCTCTTCAAGCAGCCCAGCCATTTGGCAAAGGATTCCTCGTCCGGGGCGCAGAGCCGGTAGGTCTTTTCTTCCACGATGATCTGGAAACAGTAGTTCTTGGAGCGGGATAACGGGTCGATTTCTGCGGCATCGATGACCTGTGCCATGGGGATGATCTTGATGGCCGAGTACTCCTGTTCGTCCTTGTAGACGGCTAGGCTCTTCGGGCGCAGGACAAGCCACAGCCGCTTCCACTGGCGGACGCCTCCCTCGATACGCAGACCCTGCAGATAGCCGTGGCAGACGACCTTCTCGGGATTCTGGGGAAGGCCAAAATCAAGGTTCCGGTTCATGGGGTGCTGGTGGTGGGCCGGTCGCTCAACTGGCGTGGACGGGCGGACTTCATGGACCGAAGTCATGGACTCCATTTTCCCCGTTGACATAGGCCCGTCAGACCACTCCGAGAAAGACGTTGCGTCGTGGGTGGAGTAGCCCGAGGTGCCGAAGAATCGTCTCGATGGGCTGGTGGCCATTAACTGACCCTGTTCACGCCGTTTTGGTCTCCTGGTTTGAACGGCGTCTGAGTGTTCGCTGGTATCGTCGGCGGCGGTGGGATGCTTGTCTTTCGCTGTGCCGGTGAACGCTAGGAATTCTTCGTCGTCCTCGTCGATACGGGTTTCGGAGCGGATGCGCTCGATCCAATCCTCTGCATCCTTTTCCGAAGACGTCTGGAACCGGTAGTTTTTCGACGGGGAGAAGATGCCGAAGACGTGCTGGCGACTCGAACGAGGGGATCTGACTGGTGCGACTGCTGTGACTTCCGACAGGGTAATCGACAGCCTAAGCCTGGTCGCTTCTTCGTCCTGGTAGATTGACAGGAGGTTCGGTCGAAGGACGAGGTATCCGGGTTTCCATGAAGCTCTGAATGCCTGCGCGGGTCAGCTGAGAAGCAAGAGACTTGTAAGGCCACTAACATGCTTGTGCTTCACCCGGCGGTGCACCTTCCCGCTCTTCAGAACCTGATCAAACACAAAGCTTCCGTTCTCATTGACCGGAGAGCAAGTTCCCAAGTGGATATGGCTACTGCGATAGGAGTTGGGGGGTTGTACGGGTTGCAAATGCGTCGTGTCGAGGGTGCGATCAAGCTCGATGACAGGAGGTTTGGGCGCCTCCGGAGCCGGAGGGCGTTGGCCGGGATGCGTTGGAATCATGAGTGCAGGAATGCGTGGACGAGAGGATTGCGCGAAACGGGGAATGAATGCTGGTTGTTGAACGAGCTCTGGCCAGGGTATTATATAGTATCGGATGGATGGACTCGAACAAAATGGTCGCCTGTCAAAGAGAGCAGGCAGAACGGTTCGTGGTGTTCTATTGATGGAAGGAGAGCAGGCGACAAGTAGGCGACAAAGGAGGAGGAGGCTGTGACTGGCTGAAGACGACACAGCGAAGCTTTGCAGTGTGCCTGAACCAAAGGGCGCAGTGACGAAAGCCCAGCGGGATGGAGTGGAGGAGGATCCGGGAAAGGTCGAGGAGAGGAGCGAGTTGCCTGGCAGCTACAGCCTGCAGCCGTGCAAGCCAGCCTCCCGCTGCCAGTTAGGATCAGGGACGAGGTTAGTTGGTGCAAAATGGACGGTGGACGGTGGGCGGTGTGGACGTTGTATCTGGTGGTCCAAGACGGGGAGAGAGCCAGGCCGTTGATTACGTAGGCTGCTGTATCCATATTTAGCACAGGGCAGCTGTCATTTCCCCTCTTGCCAGTCTACAAAGGCACAACAAACATATACACCGTTCTGTTCTCCATACATCTATACTCTCTCCCGTCCATGCTCCATACCTACACGGTAATCAAGCTCTACATCTGCAGGCCAATTTACAAACGGATGCACAGTGGGCCTCTCCTGCCCTGCTTAATATCACAGAGCCCACCGTAGCAGCCCTATAGCCGCCCTGGCGAGCGTGATATGGTGATCCTAATATTTGCCCCCAGCGTGGCTGTCTGATATTAAGACTCGACTGCTTGGCATTCGTGTCCGGATGGGTCGAATTCCTGCCTTGGTGCTTGTTTATCGAGCTTAGCAGTGTGCGTAGTTATGTAGGTCGTTGAAGAATCTCTCTTGCTTGATGAATATTCTGTATCGAATGGTCTGTCATGGATCTGGTCCTCGCAGATACTCCCGTACACCTGTACTCCGTAGACAGATACTCCACAAGTACGGGGGATTGTGGCTGATAGGGGGAAAAAGGGAAAAACGGAAAAAAAAAAAAAAAAAAAAGACAGAAAAAATGTGGCAATAATACAGGCCAATGACTAAATGGTAATCAAAACACCGTGTATGGAAACCACGGCGCGCGGACTGTAAACTTACGGTTTCGGTGTGACGGCACGCTCTCTTGCGCCTCCTGGCCTTGGCAGACTTCCTCTCTCTATTCTGGGTCTTTCTCTCTCTCTCTCTCTCTCTCTCTTTCTCTTCCCTCTTAGTCTCCTCCTCTCCCTCCCATTATTTCTCTCTTAGAGCCTCCTTGTCTCTGGCACTTCCCATTCCCCCATTGCACTCCCCTCTCCCTCTCCTTCCATCCTGTTTGATGACCTCCCCTCTACTCCTCTTCTCCGCCTCTTCCCTTTCTTCACCACGCCCCTGCGTGACTGCCAACGCCTTCCCCGCCTTTCTCCCTTTGACCGTCTGATTGATACAAAAATCTGGAAAAGGAAAAAAAGGAGGCTTCTTCCTCCGGCCACTCGTTTTCAATCAATCTTCTCGTCTTAGTCATTCTGGCTGCTTCGCGACCGCGCTAGTGACACCCCGTCCTTCTCGTCGCCTACGTGTCGGCCATTCAATTGTACTCGTCCCGACTGTCGTTGCATCGTCCCACCGAGTCTCGTTGGCAAAATCGCTCTTCCGTTATCTTGGAAGTCGCTACCCGCACGTCCTGCACTCATGGGCTTCATTCAGCGGATTGCGAAACGGCTTCCGTCGTCGCCTAGTCTGCCCCTAGACGACGCTCCGCGCGAGAAGGGCAGCGTGCATCCCAGGCTCGCTTTCTTTAGACGGAGAATACGGTTAAAGGGCAACTCGTCCATTTCGATCCCCCTGGGCTTTGTGTTACTATTCCCTTGTCTTGTAATAATCCTTATTCTGCTTCTCTTCGTTCGACATCCGTCGTCCCCTGGGGGGATCTTAATTCCAGCCGGCTCTCCGCCGTCAATCAGGTACGCTCTTCCCACGCCATGGTGCCGTTTTGTTGGTTAACGATTCTTCGGTTGATTCAGGAAAATAAGCGAGAAGCACGACAAGGTCTTTGCTACCGGCTGCCTTCCCATCGATACAACTGGTCCGCGGGCAAATGCTGCATTCGTTGTTCTTGCCAGGAATAAGGAATTGGACGGTGTCCTACAGTCGATCAAGTCAATCGAGAGACACTTCAACCGATGGTGGCACTATCCCTATGTGTTCCTGAACGACGGCGACTTTGACGACGTGTTCAAGGATACGGTCACAAATTATACCAGTGCCCCCGTCGAGTTTGGCAAGATTGATCCCAGCATGTGGGGTTATCCCGACTGGGCCGACACGGAGGTTGCCAAAGAAGGCATCAGGAAGCAAGGTGATGCTGCCATCATGTACGGTGGCATGGAGAGTTATCACCACATGTGTAGATTTTACTCTGGGTGAGTTTCCGCGTTACCTTCATATTGCTATCCCCAAGCGACTAACCCTCCCTAGATTTTTCTACAAACATCCCCTCCTCCTCAAGTACGAGTGGTACTGGCGCTTGGAGCCTGAGATCAAGTACTTCTGTGATATCACCTAGTAAGATTTGTCTCTTGCGTTTCCATTGCCTACCTGCTTACCCGTGCTAGTGATCCCTTCCTTAAGATGATCGAATCCAACAAAACCTACGGCTTCACCATCGCCGTCAAGGAGCTCCGTGAGACCGTCCCCAATATCTTCCGATATGCCGCTGCCTATAAGCGCAAGAACAACCTCAAGTCGAAGGGGTTGTGGGAAATGTTTCTCGAGGATCTGCCGCAGGAAGAACAGCAGCCGGAAGACAAGCAAGACAAGCTTCCCGAGGAGATTCTACAAACCGACCCTGGCCAGAACAGTTTCAAGGAAGTTGATCCGGAAACCATGGAGGGCGAGTCATACAACATGTGCCATTTCTGGAGTAACTTCGAGATTGCACGCCTGGATTGGTTCCGAAGCAAGGAGTACGAGGAGTTCTTCGATACTATGGATAAAAGCGGAGGCTTCTGGACAGAAAGGGTAGGTTCCGAGTTGCCCGAGTTGCCGCTGGTTGTTGCGCATTGAACTGACAGGTTTGCAGTGGGGTGACGCGCCCATCCATTCACTGGCCGCTGGTGCCCTTCTCGCTCCTAGCGATATCCATTATTTCCGTGACTTTGGATACCGACACACGACGATCCAACATTGCCCTGCGAACGCACCTGCCCGGCAATTACCGCGGCATCCATGGCTGGAGATGACAACAGAGGACGAAAAGCAGCGGATCGAAGAGGATGAATACTGGGCGAATCCAGATCCGGTCAAGGAGAACGGCGTCGGCTGCAGATGCAGGTGTGATACGGACATTGTGGATGTCGAAGGCAAGCAGGGCAGCTGCCTTGACGACTGGGTTGAAGTTGCAGGGGGCTGGGCGTCTCCATAGGCATGCATGGCCACAAGTGCTCCTGTATCATCTCCGCGCCCTTGTTTTTATACATTTGTTTACTCGATTGCGCATCACCGGGTCGCCCTTGGAGTTCGTTGCTTGGGCCTGCATGTTATGCTGGCCGAGGGGTTGTTCTGGACGGCGTTTGACGGATCTGACGACTTGTTTTACGGAAGACGGTGTGGCCGTTCTCGTCGATATCAACAAACTCATCTAGCGTGCCTTGTACGTTTTATTTGAACTACCGTTTGTTACACCTCGTCGACAGGCTCCTTCGGCCGCGCCATAATGCCGAGAACCTGACGACAGCCGGACGGACGGCTTGAATACGGCATTGGCTTGACATGCTTGGGTGGCTCACACCACGTTACACCTCGAGTGTTCTAGCACCCAAGTGCATTTGCCATGAATCGTGGCACTGTTTCAAGACCCATGGCAACAGGTTGACAGGCATTGGAGGCATCAGGCATGACTGGCCGGCCGTTTCTACGTCACCCGCGTTGCAGACTATAATCGTCGCTTCAGTTTTCTACCTCGATGTTATTATTGCGTGGCATTGCACTTCCAGCATCACACATGAAATGTACATACCTTCTCTTCCGTCGATGGGCATAGTAGCCCAGTAATGCAAATAGCGTCACCATGCTTTCTACTGCCATTGTAATACAGTGCAATCTCTTCACTGTAGTACGGCTGCATGTATGCGAGTTCGACGGATAACCGGGATACCGATACTGCTCCCGTCTACATAGACCCTGCAAAGAGCATTCCACTCGAAATCAACCCCAATGCCCCAACTATGCAAACGTCAACTTTCACCCTTGGATATATACCCCCGTAGCCAGATAAATCGATGGAGTGCGACATCCGCATGATTTGGTCTTGCTCATATACCACGCGTATTTATCTTTCTCCTCCTTGTCGACTAGACTTGAGCATCCATATTCCTGTGGGATAGTGAAGGAAGTATATATCCTTTCGACAGCGCTGTATACTCCCAGACGGACGGAGGCACTTATCACAGTATACTCGAGCTTGTACGGGGAGCCAGGGTAGGATTCGAACTACCGAGCTGTTATCGGGATGAGTAGATCTGGAGGTGTATATAGATAGCATCGCAGTGGGGCACAGGCCCATCTAGACAGTATCTGGCATAGTATCTGGCATAGTAGTAGTAATAGTAATAGTAGTAGTAGTAGTACTAGTACTAGTACTAGTATAGATAGATGTAAATGACAGCTACACACCAGCACTGCTCATGATGAGGTAAGAAGAGAAGCTTGACTGCAGTCAGCATGTCATGTGCCTGCCCTGCTGCCTGTGCCTGCCTCCCCGCGTTACTTTCTCTCTCTCTTCCTCTCTCTCTCTTCCTCTCTCTCTCTCTCTCTCTCTCTCCTTTCTTATATCTACCTCAACTCCCCACTATAAGGCATCATTAACTGTCTCTGCAAGAAGTTTCTCCACTCCGCCCTACCCGGATCGAGATAGCCCCACCTACTCGTTGGGTTCAGAGCCCTGGTCCAAAGGAGCCCAGTTGTTCTTCTTTGTCCACAGTCGGGTCTTCCTTCAACAGCTAACGTACCTTCCCGCTTCCTCAACTGTCTGTCTTAGTTTTATCCACATTCATTAATTCACTGGCCCAGCTCTGAAGTCCTCCGCTCTGTCTCTCTGTTGATCCATGACGTCTCCTCTCATACATCATGACTGACTCTCCAGAGTCTCCTCGCAAGCCCCCGTCGACTACCCCGACCACTCCCCGCCTGCAATATCCAACCCTTCCTCCCCTGAGCGCTTCTGTTGAGGAGTGGTTGTCCAGATCGAGACCTACCGGTATGACGTCACACTCTGAGCCAGACCACCAGCCCAGGTCGTTGGCAGAGAGCTGGGCAACTCTGAGCGCTTCGGATGCCCATTCTGAGGATGGAGCTCGCTCTGAGCAGACAGACGTCGGGTCTCTGATCGATCCTGCCGGCCCGGATGACGTTGCCAGCTTGGACGACCGGTATACTAGCAGCGAGGTCGAAGGTCACGAGGATTACGATGACGACGAGGACAGGAGCAGTGGCTCTGAGTGCCAGGACCTACCGACGCTCTTTCCTCACGCTGGAGATACCATCAACGACAGCGGCCTCACTACCAGACCGGCCTTTCATCAGTCGACAGACTCGATCGAATTCAGTGAGCCCGAGAAATGGCCCGAGGCCGAGCGTGTAGAGCTCAAGCATACCATTCAAGTCTTCGAAGGCGATGACGCTGCAGAGATGAAGGAGAAGCTCCCTTACAACCTGGCGGACTCGGTTCTCGTGGCCACGGTCCAGCAGACTATGACAAGACAGAGCTTGGGCATTGACAAGCCGTTCCATGTGCTTTACATTGGGAACCCAGAGTTCCGCAATATCATACTCGACAAATTCGGCGATGTCCTGGTGTCAGGCGCCGGCAGCGGCTTCGAGAGCAGCTCCACCGAGTCTTCAAGATTCCATGTTGTCCCGACCTCTTTTGGTGCAGGCGCCATCCCCAACTTTGCGGAACTTCTCCCAATCCATGTCCAGCTTATCGTCGATGAGTGTATTAGAGCGACATCTAGCTACCAAGCCAACAAACCCTGTACTGTGAGTCTGGATTTCAAGAATCGGCCGTCGTGCACGTCCTCCTGGACTGGATCTGATTATCACGTCTCTTCGTCCGTCGAATGGACCTCGCCCGATATGGCCGTCCTCTTTGTATCTAGCAGGGACGATGCTGCCGCAGTAAGGACCCAGAAACTGGCTCGAATCTTCATGGAAAGACTCGGCGTTCCCACGATGGTTATATCGGAGGAGCCGCTCTGGAAGATGACGACGGAGCTGATCGCCGTGAATCACCACAGCCTCCATATGTGCCTCGCATCCCGTCATCCCGTGACTGGCGAATCTGTGGTCCTCAGACGGTACCCCATTGACCTGAATACGTTTGAGAGTATTACTCCAAACCAACTCAACAGGAACATCGCTTCTCTGGCGACTATTTACCCCAAGAAGGCCTACAAAGCCACGTCGCAGAAAACACGCTTCCCTGACAGGAAGGGGTTTTTCGATCCAGAGAAGTACCCGCTGAACATGCTTCCGTTCTCTTCAAGCCGCGCCCACGAGTTTGCGCGTACTTGGCGTCTACTCACTTTGAGCATTATCACTGCCATCGCCGTCTCCTTGGGGCTTTCGGCCTTGAAGATTGCGGGTGTGTCCATTTTGCAGTGCTTCACTGGACCTGGAGCGTCTGATTTATCATCCCCTGCATTCAGTGGTCAGGCAGCCAGCAGCTTCCTTCCATATAAAGGGTTGAAGCAGGCTTCCGTTTCCATGACGCCGCCAGATAACGTGCATTCACTAATACACCAACTCGATGGCTATTCCAACGTTGAACAGCTGACTGAATTGGGATCGGGACATGAGCAAGGCGGGGACAGTTTTGAGATCCGTGCGATTGGTGATTGCCATGTCATCATTAAGCCGCCGCAAGAGTTTGTCAGTCGGAGAAAGCGACCACGGTTCGAAGTCGAGCTCCGTCGACAAGATGAAGCTCTTCCCCATGAGCTGTCCAAGCTGTTCGAGGGCGTCTACACGCTGAAACTGGATAGAGAAGACGCTTATGGACCTGTGAACGTGACGATAACAACCATGAGACCGCGATTTACCCAGACCACGGAACTGGACTTTGGGACGCCATGGTTGAAGATGGCGAACTGGAAGCGCACGGCGCAGGCTGTCTCAACACAAGTCACGAGAGACTTGACCATCGCTCATGTCAGTGCCTCGGAAGTGTATGGTCGACTGCAGTGCGACCTGCAGGCGCTGATGGAGGACGTGGTGGGAAAGTCGCATTCTCTACGACGTGAAACTGACTGGCTTCTGCGCGACTCTGTGCAAATTTCGCTGGCCGCACGGGACACTCTCCTGTCAAGATCAAAGCAGCTGTCCGAGGTTATTCGCCGCGATGGCCTTCCCCGGATTCAGGCGGCTTCGTCGGCTTTTCAAGGACATACTGGCAGAGCAAAGCAAGAGGCGAAGGAGCTTGTCAGCAATGCGTGGAATAGAATCATGGTCTGGGCGCAAGCTGTCGACATAAACGCCATGACAGACAGTATTCGCAACATCCAGCAGAGCAATGCGCTGGACATGGCACAGAAGAGAGCACGGAGTCTACTTGGACGAGAGGCGTGCGAACGCTCGAGCTCTGTACAGGGAGACCAAGGGTGATTGATATCAGACTATGGTTTTAGGGATGATTGTTTTGGCTTGTTCAGTTCTGCGGGAAACATAGTGTTTTAGGGACGGGACCAGGAGCTCGGAAAGGAGTAATAATGGAGTTGTTGCTCGCTATCTAGATATTTGTTTGCAGTCAAAAGAGCAGGAGTAAATTTCTAAGGCGGTCAGGGGCCTGCCTGATTTTGCCAATCCAAACCCCACCATTTGTTTGTCCCATTTTCCTCCTAAACCTTTGCTTCCTTCCCAGTCCCCTGAGTTTCTGCTGCCCACTTTTACTCTACCAGCCTACTAGTTATTCTGCATATCCACCATGTCTGACGTTGCGGACAAGAAGCCCGAGCCCACCACCGCTCCTGAGGAGGAGAAGCAGCCTGAGTCGACCCCCGCCGCCAGCGAGGAGACCCCCAAGGTGGACGAGTCCAAGACGGAGGAGCCCAAGCCCGAGGAAGGGAAGGAGGGTGCCCACAAGACCTCGGACAACGTCTTCGCGATGTTCGGCGGCGGACCCAAGAAGGAGAAGAAGGAGGAGCCGGAGGAGGGCCAGGACGAGCCGTCTGGGTCTTCGAAGGCGCAGAAGGGCGAGGAGGTGTGTTAATTCATATTCGACACAGTTTGGGGGAAGGGAAGGGAAGGGAAGCTGACTGTTTTACAGGAAGAAGCGCCCGAGTCGCCGGAAGTGCACTTCGAGCCGGTCGTGCACCTGACGGAGAAGGTGGAGACCAAGACCAACGAGGAGCTGGAGGAGCAGTCGTTCAAGATGCGGGCGAAGCTGTTCCGGTTCGATCGCGACAGCAAGGAGTGGAAGGAGCGCGGGACCGGCGACGTGCGCCTGCTCAGGCACAAGGAGAACCAGAAGACCCGGCTGGTCATGCGCAGAGACAAGACGCTGAAGGTCTGCGCGAATCACTACAGTATGTTTGTCGGTCGTGTTTATCGATCACGGTCATGTTGGTCGTGGGGCTATGCTGACTGCGCGCCTAGTTGTCCCCGATATGAAGCTCAACCCCAACGTCGGCAGCGACCGCAGCTGGGTGTGGAATGCGTCGGCGGATGTTAGCGAGGGCGAGCCCGAGGCGCAGACGCTGGCTATTCGGTTTGCCAACAGCGAGAGTAAGTCGGCTGAAACGCAGGTTGTTGGTACGGTGCTGACAGAAGTAGATGCCAACCTGTTCAAGGAGTCCTTCGAGAAGGCCCAGCAGGAGAACTCCAAGGTCACCGAGCCGTCCCAGTGAGGTGTTGGACTGATTGATCTGCTGTGATCCCTTACCCAGCTCCAGTTCGCCTTCAGGCACCGTCCCCTGCCCAACTACACCTACTACTACTACTACCCTTCCTGCGCCCTGGAGACAGCAGAGATGCTGTGGAGAACATTGTTGGTATCCGAGCGGCGAAATTGGCAGTAGATAGAAACGCTGAATATACGCATGACGATATTGATGGCTGTATATATTTAGTCTGGAGTGTAGTGGTAAGAGTAGAAGTAGAGTAGTAGAGACCGCAAGAGCGGAACTCCGGCTTGGAGAATCGCTGGAAAATCCTCTCCGCCCTTCGCTCGGCCTGCAACATACGCCCTCCCCGTCTGTCTCTCTGCTCTCGATTCCTGCCTCTAGCCACCCATTGCAAATCGCCCTCGCGTCTTGTTTTTGGTCTTGTTCCCTGCGGTCTTGGCCGGAAGCCAGTTCACCTTCACTTCACCTGCACATACCTTACCTACTTCTCCAGCTCCTGCCTACTGATTGACCATCCAGTGGCTCTGCGCCCACTGGCAAGATGCCTGATGTGAGTCTGTCGCATTCGATCTCTCTATCTATCTGTCTATACCAGGACAAAACTGACACTACCATCAGGTCAAGAGGACCGTCAGGCTTATCACGGAGCAGCATGTCGTGTACGCCTGCCTGCCTTCCTCCCTCCGTCTACCTTATCGATTAACGCGCGCAGAAACAAAGACTCCGGCGTCGAAGGCTTCCCGCTGCGATCATGGTCCATCGAGGTCTACCTCCTCAACGAACACGGCGAGCAGATCCCCGCGTCCGTCTTCGATAAGGTGACCTACACTCTGCATCCGAGTTTCGGGAATCGCGCGGTCCAGGGTACGCCATCTCCCACCTTCTGGCTTAGCGACAATGGATGGATGGATGGATGGACGCTGACGCGATTTGCTTGATTGATTCCAGTTATCAAAACCCCGCCCTTCAGAATCCAGGAAGAAGGCTGGGGCGAGTTCGATTTGCCAATCGGCCTGACCGCCGGCGACAAGGAGCATTCTATCACGCACGACCTGAACTTTGCGCAGGCGCGTTACGAATCCAAGCATGTTATCGTACGCCCCCCCCCCCCCCCCCTGGCCTCATGGCTTGCCTGCCTCCGGATATAGAGAGGATAAGCTGGGGTGAGCTGACGATTCAGACATTCAAAAACCCCAAACCGGCGCTCCTGAACGCCCTGCGCGAATCCGGCCCGGTCCCCGGCGACGAGAACGGGGTCAAGTCCAAGCGCGCGGCGGGCGGGGATGAGGGGTCGAAGAAGAGGAAGAAGACGGAGAAGAATGTATCCTCCCTGCTTGGTTGCTTGCCTGGGAGGTGATGTGTGGCTGACGAAGACGACAGGTCGACATGGACAGACTGGCCGATGGCCTGCAGAAACTCGGCGAGGATGACCTCCTCCAGGTTGTGCAGATGGTGCATGATAATAAGGCGCCGGAGTCGTATACCAAGAATGATATTGAGCGTGCGTGCTGGCTGCCTAGTGGCGTGTTGATGGTGCTGATGATTGCAAATGCAGAGGGCGAATTCCACGTCGACCTGTACACCCTCCCCGACGGCCTGATCAAGATGCTGTGGGACTTCACCCAGGACAAGGGCGCGCTCTAGCTTCCTGCCGGCCTCCCCGACTGGTCGACACTTGTTGCCTACATACTGCTGGCATACCTTGTGCGGCGGCTTAGCCGGATTGACGAGGAGCCTGGGAACGGAAACGGGGATGGCCCGGTGGTGGACGGACACAGCATGCAGCTTGGTACTTTACTTGCCTATTAATAAATGGATGAATTGATTGACATGATATGAAACGATACGGTACTCAGTACTATCTAGAAGCAAAACCGAAACAGAGGGATATCTCGGAGGCAGCAGTCAGTCTATAACAACGCCAACCATGAGTAGGAGAGAGCAAGTAAAGTAAGAGTAATGCATGGCATACGCCGGGCAACAAAGACATCAATCACAGCACACGATTCCTACACCAGTTAGTTAGCAGCCTTCACCAATATCAAGACAGAAAACATACGCCTTGAGCAGATCGCCCAGACTCTCCGCCGTACAGCTCCGCCCCTTTGGTATCGCCGCGAAGATATCCACCAGCGTCACAAACACCTCGGCCCCGCGATACGCCAGCAACGCCGGCGGGTCGACGTGGTCCATCGCGGCGATCTCGTAGTGCAGTTTGACGAAGCGGACGAGCGGGAATTGGGGGGCGAGGGCGTCGAGACAGTCTTCTACAGTGGCCGAGGGGTTGGACTGAGACCATATCAGCATCCACACACCAATAGATAGATCGATAGACAGAGAAAGGAAAAGGGAAAGGGGGGGTATATACCTCCGGATCATAAATACAAACAACAACAACCGTCTCTGCAGCCACCTTCTCAATCGCATCCAAATACTCCTCCGCATCAACATCCTCCACCGTCCCATACACCCTCCGCCGCGGACTCGACCGCTGCATACTCCCCGTCGCATTCCCAGCTAGTTCCTGCATCCTTGACGCGCGCCATCTGCGCATGAACTCATCGTCATCCTCTTCTGAACCCCCGGGGCTCTCCTCGCGATGCGGAGGCTGAGGAGGCGGGGGAGATGAGGTATGGTTGAAGCCAACGGCGCTCAGGAACGACTTCCGCGCAGAGGTCTTGCGCGCACGCTCAAAGGCCTGCGCGTCCGCTATGACGCCCTTCGGGCCTGTGTTGGCGTCGTAGACCGTGTTGGGGATGTGCGCGGCGGCGGGGCGGGCGGGTGTGTGCATGTTTGAGGTTGGGGCTGAATCTTGGTCTTGGTCTTGGTCTGAGGGCGAGGGTGAAGGGGAGGGAGAGACAGAGTCGCGGTTAGGACGGTTTGCAGTGGCTTTGTTGTTGTTTACCAACGCGTTGAATTCGTCTTGGGCGGCGGACATTGTGAAGAGGGAGCCAAAGAACTAAAGTAAGAAGGGAGTACGTAGGTATGGAGACGGAGACGAGACAGACACGAAACAGGCCCGGCCGGATCGCAAGTCAAGAGAGCCACCGGTTTCAGCTGGTCACGTGCCCTCTACTCAAATTACAGCTGAGACAAAAACATGTATCATTCATCGACTCCATCTCTCTCGCCACAGAACCAGAACCAGAACAAAGGAAATGATGGGCTGAAATGCAAATCAACACCGTACTCAAAACCTCATGAGATATCAGTCAATGTCATGCTCGCCTCTCACGAGATTAGAAAGAAAACACAAGACCGATCCAATCCACCTATTGCTGACGCAGACGGTAGTCCAGACACAGGCTAAGATCAGTCATGAGAAGAAAGAAAACAACAGGGATATAAGATAGGAAACAGCTTAAATCGAACCAGGCTCGCTGCTCATCGTCACCCCAATCGAAGCCAGCTGCTCAGGCGATTTCGCGAATCGTCTGGCCCGATTCGCCGCTCCCAGAAGATTATGGAACTAGCATCGCTCTCGGCAGTAGAATTATCGTACAATGGTGGCATTCAACCCATCGAGGTATGATTCGGTTAACGACATTGTAAAGACGGAATTGGGTATCTTATTACCAGGCCCAAACCTTAAGCTGCGGAGGGGGTTAGCTATATATTCGACCCGACGGAGAACCACTTACGAGTGAATCCCAAGACCCAGTGCACAAACTGATGCCGTCGTTACTGACCCCCAGGCAGCTCACACGGTTCTCGTGGCCACTCAGGGAGCCGACCTTGTCCCCTCGCAGGACATCCCACACCTACCAATTAGCAACCGTCTAACCTGCTGCCATAGTTTACGTACCTTGCATTCAAAGTCATCATAGCCGGCGAACAGCAGTCGTCCAGACACCGAGAAGGCAACGGAAGTAATACCACACAGAACTTGGTCGCTCTGCACGTCGTTAGCTTATACCTTCCGGCAATTGTCGATGTTCATCATACCTGGTACGTGTTGAGCTCCCGATCGGCGCGGATGTCGAAGAGACGACACGACGCGTCGTCCGAGCCAGTTCCAAAGGCGTTGCCGTCGGGGAAGAACTGGATCGCGTTGATATCCGACTCGTGGCCCGCAAACGTCTGCACCGCCTTCCCGGTCCGGATATCCCACAGCTTCGCAAAGGCGTCGCAGGCGCCCGAGACGAAAATGTTCTGGTTGGTCGGGTTGATGCTGATGGACATGACATCACCCAGGTGGTCGGCAAACTCGGTGACCTTCGACCCAGACTCGATATCCCAGAGCATGCACGTCATGTCACCCGAGGATGTGATGATGCGGCGGTCGTTAATGAACCGGCAGCACGAGAGGTAGCCCGAGTGCCCGGAGAGCTCGCGCGCGACGCGGGTCGGGCCCTCGCGCGACGAAAGGTTGTAGATGGAGCAGATGTTGTCCAGGCCACCGCACGCGACGTAGTTTCCGCTCGGGGCATAGGCGCAGGTCATCACCCAGGACGATCTCAACGGAATCGCGTGGACCTTGTTGGTGGTGTAGGCATCCCAGATGATGAGCTTTCCGTCTTGCGAGGCCGAGACGAGGTGACGACGGTCGGTTGACCAGTGCATGGCGTAGATCTTGGCCAGATGGCCCTTGAGCGTGCGTCGAGGCTTCATGCCGATTCGCGGTAGGGGGTCAGTCTGGTTCTGTGCGACTTGGCGCACTGCACGGAGTCAGTAGGGGATAGGGGGACCGGACCGGCGAGAAATGAGCGTCAAGGGCAAGGGAAGCGTACGGGAAGCGTCGCCCAGTTCATCCTTTCTGCGCTTGATCTTGTCCTTGAGGCCTTCAGCTTCGCGCCGGCACGCGGTAATCTTCGCTTGCATCTGTTCGCCGCTCATATCGGCTGCCATGGTGACGGACAGGACCCCGGGGGAAGGAGAGAGTCAATTGGCGGGAGTAGGAATGAGAATATCCCGAAGGCAGAAAAAACGAAAACAGTGAGAGGGGGGGGGGAGAGGGAGAGGAGGAGGGGGAGAGAA